>JAVXUM010000037.1:19049449-19068561 GCA_035590655.1 Pouteria glomerata
CTCTGAAAATCTCTAAAACTTATCTCACTGCACGCCTTACGAACCCACAATTTATCTCATTTTATCTCACTTTTCATTATACCAAACACCCTTTAGGTTAATGTGAATAATTTATTAGTCTCAAACCTAATAATAACATCATTACCAAAATAATTAAATTAAATTATGTATAACATTAATGAATTAGACAGGATAAGAGCATATACATATATCTATATTTATTGTTGTAGCTTTTTATTTATTTTTTAGTAAAAAAAAAAAAAAAAGTTTATACCATAAATTAAATCGTATAAAGAAAAAAAAAAAAGTAAATTAAACTGGATACATATGACTTGACAAGAACATCCATAAATTTGTTTTAAACAGAAATTACTTACATAGTTTTTACAAACATTTTTAGTAACTATAGCATATACATACATAATTGCGCTGACTTAATTTCTCTTGTTTTGTGTTTTTTCTAGTGATGAACAAGATTTGTTTAACTATTATTATTAACCATGCTCTATTTGTCACTTTAAATAAATTAAAAAAAAAAGTGTCATTATCACATTATTTTTATTTTTATTTTTATTTTTTGTTAAAAAAGATAAATTGCAGCTTGTATTCCTAAATTATTGATTAAATATTAATTTAAGGCCTAATTTTTTTAACTATAATAATTAATGATATAAATTTTAAACAATTACATTGTTATAACCTTTTGTTAAAAAATATTTAGTTAAAGGATTATGACAAATTTAACAGAGAATTTGTAGACAGAGAGAGGCTTACGAAGGAATAATGCTACAATAAATTAAAATTTCAAATCTTAATTATTGGAATTAAAAGGTTAGACTCTCAAGAAAATTTAATTAATTAAAAGTTCAAGTATACAAATTACAGTTTACTACTAAAAAAATGACAAAGCCATTCTCTTCCCCTTTCTTTTTTTTTTTTTTTTTTAACTTTTTATTTTTCTAATAAGCTAATAGGTGGCAACCAACGCCAAATAACTCACCAGTTTATCAAGTGCAGTCTAATTTCTTTTAAGATATAGAAACTGACGAATTTGGAGTTTGGACGACTTTAAATTTGGTTAAAATGGGTTTTGGATTGAAAATTCATTATTCATTTAAATCTATTTAGAATATAAGTTGTATTTGTGCGTAGGTCATAATCGGCCAATAATCCAAACACAAGCCGTGCATTTATGTTTTTAATATTTTTACTTTTTTTTTTTTTAAGAAATACAATATACCAAAAATATAGAGATTTATTTTTTTAGAAAAAAAATAAAAAAATACTTAGAAATTATATTCAAACTAGAAAATTGTAATAAAATCTAGTAAATTAAGTGTCAAGTAAAACGGTTATTTTTTTTATTTTTTTTTTTATCCATGGGACATTTTGAAAAATTTAAAATGTGATATCACCGTTGAGTTACTGGCTAATACCTCCATATAAAAATATCAACTGATCCACTAACTGGTTACAAAATTCACCTAGCATTGGGCATATATCACCATGTAGCAATACTTTATTGATGTAAATTTAAAAAAAAAAAAAAATTATTTATTTATATTTTTAAAAAATATTTTTCCCAATTACAAACATTTTTTTTTAAAATTGTTGTGTATTAAAATAAACGAAACTTTAACTGTGCTTAACAAATATTATTCAGTTAATGCAGAAAATATTATTTACAAATTTAATTTCTTATTTTGCTTTTGGCCGCGTTATCCTAAAAGTACTGGGTTTGCTTGATCTTTTTGAAATTTAACAAAGTAACACGTTGAATTTATTTAACGACATTTTTATTATTATTTTCCACTTTAGCATAAAGAAATGATGCTAAAAATTTTGGAAAATTCTTACCGTACATACTCTTGCACTTTATATACATATGAGATCTCACATTGAATTATGTAATTTCAATCATAACAATCAATCATATTTAAAGTCTGAGTTTCAATTTGGCACTTATATTAAATTCACTAAGAAAAATGTCACATGTCTATACATATGATCAATACATGAGATTTTATATTATATTTATTCAACGGTACTTATTGACAAAAATATTAAATTAAAACTTGATTTTGAGTGCAGAAATTAATTGCTATAATTTAATAATCAAAGTGAGATTCAATATAAAGTATAATCGTATAAAATGTAATTTACTCTGAAAAATTAAAAAAAAAATACAAAAATTGATGATGGGATTTAAACTTTTTTTTAATAGATTTCTATTTTTATTAAAAAAACAAAAACAAAAACAAAAACAGGAAATTGATTAATGTTTCAAACTTGAGCAGGTAGACACTATTTAGGTAGTCTATGAACAAATAGTGGGAGTGCATCATTTGATTCATTTCAATGTGTTGGTGAGTTCTGAACCTTAGGAAATTAGGCAGTGCTGCTACCGTTAATTAGAAGATCTGCCATGCATGGAATCATATAAAGAAAAAGTGCACAAGCTAGATAAGGAAAGACCTTCAACCAATATACTAGAATTTTCATTATTAATTTGGTCTAATGTACCAAATTGTTTACACGCCAAGAAAAAAAAAAAAAAATTACAGGACTGAGCAGACTCTGACAGTACATATATAGACTTGAATACCCATGCAAATTTATTGATATATACTAAATATTACAGGAATAATCTAAAGAAATCTTTAGACCACAATCCATTAGTATTACATATCAAATTATATATTTTTGAAACTCAAATAGCATATATGCATATATATATATATATATATATGTAGACCACAATCCAATCTGGATATAAATGCTGGTGATTCATTATTACATATGTAGAAATTATATATTTTGAAAGGGTAAGGATATATGTATTTTTTCATTAATTTTTTTTTTATTTCATAATTATTTTAATAAAAGAGAGTAACGTAAAGTGGATGAAACTAATGAAAGTATTTATCATTTTTCTTATTTTGAAAACACAAATAATATATATCTAGACTTTTGGACCTGTGCTGGCAGGTCCAACAGAGTGACCAACGCCTGGACTGTGCCCTGTGGGGTGATAAATAGTAGTATCTCCGCCGGTTGCAAAAGTACTCTGATCATCGTGACCTCCCATGGCGCTGGGCCTACCATGGTTTTGCATTCTACCCGCTGCAGTGTCCTGATTCGTGGGTGCACATTTGATACACCGACCCTGATCCGCCTTCATTTGTCTTCCCACAGAGGACACAATTGCATTAGAGAGAATGATCAAGACAAGAAGGAATGAAGAAGCACAAATGACATTGGATTTGGCCATTGTCGACTGAGTTAGCTAGGGAGTTGAGAGCTCCACTTAATATATGGAGGGTGAGTGGGTATATGTATGTATGTATGTATGCTTGATGTTGCTGAGAATGGCTGTGCAGCAATGAGGCGTAGGGTATTTATAGACTTAGAAAAAGGTAAAAGGTTGCATGGTGTGCTCAACTTTCTAAAGGAATTTGAAAGCGAAAGCTATAATGGTAACTCTGAATGGTTGATATTTGCTTCTCTTTTTAGACTATATTTATCCATATAGACAAGTTAGTGAAGATGAAACTGAAGATTTGTGAGCTTATCAAAATAAAATAATAAGGTTTAAAAGAAAAAAAAAAAAAAAAAAAAACGACAGATGTTTGGATGACCTTTGGGGGTTAATGAATCAAAGAAATAATTTTTGAAGTCGACAATCGCTAGAAAGTCAATGCGTGAGGCAAATCCCTCAAATCTCAAACAAGTAATCCCAAAATCTATTTATTTCAAATCCACCATATCCAAACAACGGATCCTTGCAAAATTACTTCCACATGGTGTAAAAACTCAATGACAAAATCATATTTATTTCACTAATTTGAATTTCCAATCACATATACAAGTTTAGCAAAAAGGTAAACTGTTGGCAAACACACAATTAACTTTTACCGCCGTAGTGTTGTTTTGGCAGCTCAGACAAATAAACAGGGGAGGTTGCTCCCGGGTGACAGAAAACTGTCTTCTAATTTCAAAAGCAGAACACAAATTGTGACCAAAAAATGAAGAGCATGCAATTAGATGTGTCTGCAGAGAGTTGGGTAGTATACACTGCCCCATCCATTCCTGCAACATATTCTCACCAAAATACAATTTCTATTCTCGATTAATTGAGTGCCACGTAGGTACTGACGACAATGGAGTGCAAGGTTCCCGGACAGAGATCCAATTCCCCAAGCTTATAGATCCCTATGATTTGCTGAGAACTTACATTGTAGAAGTGCCACAGCAGCAATGCAGCATTGTCTATGACTGGCCTCGAGGAGCAATATGTGTATATACGTATATCATGGTAAAGTACCGTTGCCAAGTCCCATGGATTCCGCAACTTCTCTAGAGGCGAATGAATCGGCTTGTTCCTATCCATTGCATAGAACATTGTCACTAGACCGTAAACAGTAAATATTTATGCCTCATAGCTTTCCGAGTAAAAAGCAACTGCCTCTCTAATAACAAGAAGAACAACATTATAATCACTGCAAGGAGCGCTTAAAATCAATTAATTCAGGTTTAAGAATGGGCCCAATTTTTCAGATGTTCCAAAGTAATATACTTCCAGAAAGAACGCCCAACCGCCCCCTTTTTTTCTAGAACCAGCTTTCCCTCTGTATCCAAGAATGCAATACGTGTTTTCAGGCATGTGGCATACATATTTCTCTTCTATACACATCTCATATGTCTAATGTTGTAATTATTAATTTTAACAAAATGCCCAGCAGTCATGATCAATAAGATGTCCCTCATGATAGTTTTCAACAGATGGATCCATCCATAATACTAAAATATAGCATCAAAATACTCTCAAGAAAAAAATCTGAGATCATAATTTTTGTAGATGGCCACATATCCATACCTGAAGACGATGTAGCAGATACATCAAGAAAAGATGCACAAATACCTGCAGATAATTCAACAGTGTTATCATGCAACCCAAAACTTTCTTCCTACAAAACTCTTTCATGCAGACAATAAATCCCAAAAAAATTTAAACTATTGTGAAATGTTCCCACCAAATAGAAAAGCAGCAGAAGTCGAGCAGTTGGATATCGCCATAGAAATCTCGTGGCCCTCACAGCCCCAGAATCTAGAAGTTTTGCTGCCTTCTGCAACTGTATCAGAAAGTCAAACGAGTCAGAACAGAAACAGGGGTGGCAAGACCTTAGTGAAGAAAAGAGCAATGCTACCTGTACACTTGCTCCAACCATATGCCGGTGATGCAAGGGTAGAGGCCTGAAATTATCAATTAATGAGAACCAAAAAAAAGAAGGTACTAGTGTCCCAAATATGAGATGAAAAACAAACGTATTTATTGTATTCCACCATAAAAGAGTCTATGCATGCTTAAGTGTCTTGATCACACAGGAGATTCTAACTCCACTTTGTTACATATATACATAGATTTTCAGTTAAGAAATTGAAAAGTATTCCTCAAAATCAAGCCCGAAAATAAGATATTTTTTGAGCTCCTGCTGCTTGATCCATTCAACCAATGAAAAATGTAGAAAATATGGCCTCTAAGACCTCTTATCATTAACTCTCTCTTTTGCTAGCAATGCATGTGTTTAGGCAATAGAATCTCATTTTCAAATCTTGCAACATATATCTAGTCAGCTGTTTGAAGGCATGTAAATACAATGGTTCATTCCTTGAAATGCAAAGGAGCTAGGGGAATGACATGAAAAACATGTTGACGTTTAAGTGGTTTTGCTTAAGAAAAAAAATCACGTTATTTTCGCTTGGGCAGGTACATGAACACCAACTAGATGAGTTGATCTAGCATGACAACACACACACTGATAGCAAAAATGTCCAATTTTAGCTGAGAATCACCAATAATGTCTTGAGTTAGATTCTCTTGTACCTTAATTTATGATGTAATTTAGTTTATTATGTAAAATGACCAAAAACAAAAAGATAATACAAATAGTAAATTCAAGCTATGAGAAGCAAAGTGCAATTTGAAAATTAAGGAACAGATCATATGCCAAAATGCTCAAGATTATGCTTAAAACATAAGTCAATAAGCTTAATTTGATCAAAGAAAAGAGAAACATACTCAAGTGCTTTCATGTCAGTGTCTTCTTCCCAAGACGATGATGCTCGACGAGAAACCCTGCTCCTCTCTGCTTCTACCTGCTGATCAAGAAATAAATTTTCATTTTAATTAACTATGGCATTTTAGATCTGTCAGATTTTATAACCAGCAGCTTAGGATTGATGGCACATAGGCACTACTCTCCCCACATAAGGCAGGGAAGCATTTAAGCATCAAATAGGGGGATCCTTTTTTTTTTTTTTTTTTGGGTGTGCATGAGCACGCTTTTCTTTTTCTCCAGGTGGTGGGGGCTAGGACAACAGAGGACGCTGCCTATGGGTTTAGGGTTAGGGTTCTCATATTAGGCTTCAGTCAAACTACCAAAAAATAAATTATTATAAGATTTTAAATAAAAATGAAGCCCATTACAATATTAATTGTGAGTGTAGAATGGCTTAAAGTACATACCTGAACTTCTTGAAGACGCTTCATCTCCTTGTCCAACTGAAATTCTGCCGCAGCTTTTTCAGTGGCCATGGCTTCCAACTGTGTTTGCTTGTAATACTGAATCATACATATAATTAGTCAAATGGCAAGCCATCATAAATATCAATGGCAATCATATGACCGGACGCCAGTACTTTGCGTTCAACATACCAACAGATCAGTTAGTTCCCGGTACCGTTTCTCCAGTTCCATGTGCTCCTGTTTAATGGCAGCGATATAACCCAAAGGTGATTATCAGATAAATGACAAATTACAACTAAAAGTTTCGAAAACAATTAATAATGACTACCATCAAAATAGATTACTAGGAAGAAATTTATGAGGAAAAAGAATGCAAATAAAACATATTCTAGAGTAATACATGCAGAAACAAGAAGGAAAGGCATGTTAAAAATGCATTAGCTTTCCAAAGTAAGGACTAAGGGATGCTTCTTTGGCTGCTAATCTTTTATTTCTTATCCTTAATTAGAAGCAGTTAAGTCATTATAGGATTTTAAAATGTCCTGTTTGCTGGATACTATTTAATTTTCAGGAATTTCTTTAGTTGTGTTTACTGGACATAAAATTTTTTTTTACTAGTCCTTTCTTGGATTACAAATATGCCTCTTATCTGATTAGAAACTTATGATGCTACATTTCGAGTCTTTCATGGTTTCCATATTGGACTGGGCAACTTTTAGAAATTTCAGGCCTTTAAGATTCGCTAGTATCACGCGGTATCACAAATTTTTATAGTGCAATAAAAGTTCTCTCGTGGTTAAAGATGAAGTGGAATTCTAAAAGTTTGTGGATCTCATGACCCATATAGAGTAGGGTTCTTATATCTTTCCATTTGCTTTTCTTGTTTGCCGAGTCTCTTAATTTTTAATGTATTTACAGCACTTCAATATTCAAAGGCTCAATATCCACAGAATTCCAAAACCCTAGCCTCAGTATCCTTATTTCCATCCTTTGAATCCACTACTTTTCTCTTGCAGTAGAACCCTAGAACACAAAAACACTAGGCTCTCCTGCATTAGTAACTTTAGTCAATTTCAAACAAAGAATTGACACAACTTACACTCAACTAAGCACCAACATGGAATCAAGATCTATTTTCACATAACATAAAATATAGAATTGATGAAATAAAAAAAAAAAAAAAAATTCACAATGTTGCATCCTTCACTTCCCAAATACAATCACAAAAACACACCAGCTATTGCACAGAAAATGTTCATATCCAAACATTACTACTTGGTTGCTCGTGTGACTTTAGATAACTGCTATTGCTCTAATCTGTTTATAACAGTGCTGTCTAGCACCATTTTGCAGTATTCATACAAAAACCATATATTGATGCATGTTGTACCAGTTGACCAGAATGGTTACATGTGATCAGTATTCATTAATGTGATTAGACCTTGGATTAGATTTTAATTAGTCTCATATTCCAATGCCATTCGTCTGGGATATTCCAATTTTGGAGCATGACAATAAAATCTTTAGTGGTCAAACAATTTTTAACCTATGGAATAACCAGCCAGTAGAACCTTAAAAAGGTACCTTCAATGGCATAGAGGGGCAAAGCGTGGTCTTTCCCTTGGCGTGGCCCTCTAGTAATAATAATATTCAGTGGGATTGAATGTGAGATCTCATGTCCCTAGCACTTAAGCTTGGCCGACCAACGACTTAAGCTATCGTTTAAGATAATCAATTAAAGTGATTACATCTGTTAATGAGTAACAATAATAAAATAGCTCATTGTTAAATTCATCAGTTGCTTTGTGGGGGGAGTTGGGAGACCTGCAGAGGTCTAACCTTTTGGAAATTATGTGAACTACTAATTATGACAGAGTCACCAGACTCCGGAGGAGTGAGAACCAAGGCAACTTGAAATGAGAGAGAGAGAGAGAGAGAGCACTAGGTGAGAGTAGGAGAATGGTGAATGCTTGATGCCTGACTCTCCAGAGAAGGAAGGTTTATATAGGTAAGGAGATAATCTTTTTAGATGAGAGTCAAGGCCCTAAATCCATTAGAAAGATATCCGGCCTTAACTTGGTACGCCATAATAGGATGAGAATTCCCTTCATAAATCTCTCTATAGATTGGTTGAGTGGATCCTCAACGGTCTCCTAATTCTAACCTCCAATTCACTGAATTTCCAATGATTCCGCAAGTTGTTAGGTTGTTAGAGAGATCCCCAGACCTTATTTCAAGTCTAGGAAGAACTTATGTCCCCGCGGGGGGTTACTACTGCAGGTGGAATTTCTGCTTCTGGCAGAAGGCACTGCAGCGCATGAGGCCATGTGTCCCAGGGATGATGAAGTAACCCTGGGCCATTTGGCCACGGCCCAGGTACTTACAAATAGCCTCCTGTGCGGGCGTGGCTAACGTGGCAAGGAGTGCGCACACATTAAAGGGAAGGTAATAATAGTTTTTTTGACGTGGGTATTAAATGCACTGCCGCAAGAATACGAAGCCACACATTAAAGGGAAGGTAAAAATAGTTTTTCTGATGTGGGTATTAAATGCACCGCCCCAAGGATACAAAGCGTCTCATTGGATGTCTTTCCAAATGATGTTTTAGGATTCTCTTTGTTAAGTTCCTTCATAAATAGCTCATCTACAAATTAAGCCAACCTTATTTCCTCACCAAGTAAAAAGATCTTACTATCCTCTGTTTCTGTTTCTTTGTTCTTCCATCATGAGGAACTGCCGCAAAAACTGATACTCCGTTATTATTTTGTGAAGTTAATTACTAGCAAAAACTGGTACTCCGCAAAAACTTGATCCTTCAAATGGAATGTGTGAACTTGCCTTCTCCTTTGCCTTCGTGTTCTTCACATTCCGAGAGCCGTTGTCCAGCTTTAGAGAGTTCTTTACCCAGTCAGGGCTCTCCAAGAGCAATATTACAATCAAAGGTCGGATACCCGAATATCTCGCAACCACATCTACTGTAGGTTTGGGAAGAAAGATGGTTTTTGCTGACGAAGTGCCTTCAAGAGAGATTTCAAAAATAAGGTTTTAAGTGTGAGGTTGATCAATTAGTCCAAATGGTTCTGTGCCCCTTTTCTACAGGGGAACACGTTTTTATTCCTCGTGGTCTTCTAATTGTAGTATTTATCAGAATTTGTCAAAATCTAAGGGAAAATTCACCTCCACATTTCTCCCCACTTATTTTATTTTATTTTTTTTGTGAGTGGTAGCATTCCCGTGGGGGATGGAATTGCCACGAAAGATCCCCACAAAGAGTATTTCTTAAGGAATATTAGAACTATGTATAAGGTGGTCTTGGGAAGGTCATCTTGGTAGGGGGGTATGGGGATGGAATCTCCACAGGAGAGATTCCTTGAAGAAACTTGGGGTTTAGCATAGGAACCTTTAGAGAGGTTGCCTTAGGCGTTCATGGGTATGAAATTCCCATAAAGGAGATTATTTGGAGTGAAATTCCCACGGGGGGATTACCCGAAGTGGGGAGTTTAATTCCCGTGGAGGATTAATTGGAGTGTAATTCCCGTGGGGGAGATTACCCTCAGTGTAATTCCCTGGATTGTAATTCCTGTGAGGTATTACTCGGACTGTAATTCCTGTGGGGAAGATTCCTTGAAGAAGCTTGGTATAGTGCATAAAGAATCTTTAGAAAGGTTGCCTTAGAAGTTCGTGGGGATGGAATTCCCAAGGGAGAGATTATCCGGAGTAGAATTCCCGCAGGGGATTACCTAGAGTGGAATTCCCACAGGGGAGATTACCCGAAGTGGAATTCCCACAAGAGAAATTCCCTGAAGAAGCTTGGGATAAAGCATAAGGAACCTTTAGAAAGGTTGCCTTAAAAGTTTGTGGGCATGGAATTCCCAAAAGGGATTACTCGGAGTGTAATTCCTGCAGGAGAGATAACTCCAAGTGAAATTCTCACAGGGGAGATTACCGGGAGTGGAATTCCTGCAAGGTAAATTCCTTGAAGAAGCTTAGGATCAAATATAAGGAACTTTTAGAGAGGTTGCCTTAGAAGTTCATGGGGATGGAATTCCAGCGCGCGGGGGGGGGGGGGGGGGATTACGTAAAGAGATCCGAAACCAAGCACAAGGGGCCTCAGGAAGGCTACCTTGGGAGGTCACAAGTTGGAATTCCTGCAGGGAAGATTCCTTATAGAAACTCAAAACCAAGAACAAGGGCCCTCTAACAGGCTACCATGGGAGTTCACGGAGTTAGAATTCCAGCGGGTGAGATTCCTTGAAGAAACCCGGAACCAAACACAAGGGTCATCAGTAAGACTACCTTAGGAATTCACGGAGTTGGAATTCTAGTGGGAGGAGATCACTTAGGGAAATCCTGGACCAAGCATAGGAAACATTTAGGAACGTTACCCTAGGAGTTTTTTGGAGATAAAATTCCCGCAGGGAAATTTCCTTTGAAAATCTTGAACCAAGTATAGGAAACCTTTAGGAAGGTTACCGTAGGAGTTCTTTAGAGATAAAATTCCCATGGGAGGATTCCCCTTGAAAATCCTAAACTAAGCATAGGGAACCTCTAGGAAGGTTACCCTAGGAGTTCTTTGGATATAAAATACCTCCGTTGGGGGGGAATTTCCCTATAAGATCCTAAACCAAGTATAAGAAACCTTTAAGAAGGTTACCCTAGGAGGAATTCTTTGGAGATTAAATTCCCGCGAAGGAAATTTGTCTTGGGAATCATAAACCAAACACAGGGAACCTTTAAGAAGGTTATCTTAGGAGTTCTTTGGAGATACAATTCTAGTGGGAGGAATTTTTTTTGGAGATTTCGAACCAATCATAAGGAGTCTTTAAGAAGGATGCCTTAGGGGTTCTTTGGAGATACAATTCTTACAGGGGAAATTTCACTGGAGATCTTGAACCAAACATAGAGAACCTTTAGGAAGGTTATCTCAGGAGTTTTTTGGAGATAACAATTCCGACGGGGGAATTTCCTTAAAGATTTCGAACCAAGCATAAAGAGCTTTTAAAAAGCACGACCAAGCATAAGGAGCCTTTAAAAAGGATGCCTTGGGGTTTCTTTGGAAATACAACTCCCATGGGAGGAATTTCCTTAAAGATTCTGAACCAAGCATAGGGAATATTAGGAAGATTACCCTAGGAGTTCTTTAGAGACACAATTCCTGCAGGAAAATTGCCTTGGAGATTTTGAACCAAACATAAGGAGCCATTAAGAAGTATGCTTTAGGGTTTATTTGGAGATACAATTCCAGCCGGGGGAATTACCTTTGAGATTTTGAATTAAGCATAGTGAATCTTTAAGAAGGTTACCCTAGGAGTTCTTTGGAGATACAATTCCTGCGGGGGGGAATTTCATTGGAGATTCTGAACCAAATATAGGAAACCTTTAGGAAGGTTATCCTAGGAGTTCTCTAAAGATACAATTCCCACGGAGGAATTTGCTTAGAGATTTTGAACCAAGCCTAGGGACCTTTAAGAAGGTTATCTAGGAGTTCTTTGGAGATACAATTTCAGCAGGGGAATTTTACTCAAAGATTTCAAATCAAGTATAGGAAGCCTTTAAGGAGGATGCCCTAGGAGTTCTTTAGAGATACAATTCCATGGGAGAAATTTTCCTGGGGATCCTAAACCAAGCATGGGGAACGTTTAGGAAGGTTACACTAGGAGTTCTTTAGAGATACAATTCTTGCGGGGGGGAATTTCTAGTGAAGATACGACTAAGGTTACTTCATTTGAAATGACCCTTTCATCGTCTTGCTCAAGTTTTTCGCGGCTACACAGAGGCTGGATAATTATAGGAATTTGTGATTCACCATATGCATCTTAAAGTTGTTGAGCATCCCCTCAATGCATATTTTCACCATTTACTCCTTGTCAATCGCCTTTTCTCTAAAAAGTTTGACGTAGGATGAAAGATTCTTCTTATATTTTTGGGATTCTCAAATGAGATAGAGAGCGGCGAGTCTCTCTTCCACATAGAAAAACTTAGCAAAAAATTTTCTCACCAAGTCTATCCATGAGGTTATAGATCCCATGGGGAAGATTGGCATACCAGGTATATACTTTCTTAGTTAGGGACTCAGAAAACTCCCTCAATCCCAAATTCTGGTCCATGGCATGCATTTCTAGGGAATCGATGAAATGGACTACATGCTCCCTAGAAATTCCTCGCTTTCCGTTGAGCTTCACAAACTTTGGGATGGTATAGCCCTCAGGAAATGGCAACTTGGTGATCGCTACAAGATAGCGAGGGCGAAGATCAAGATCTGACCCCACGGGGGTAGCAGAATTTTCCTGCTGTATCAAGTCTCTAACATGACATTTCAATTCATCTAGAGTAAACAAGAGTTACTAGTTTTGGGGAGGTTGATTTTGAATGAAAGTAGGTAGAGTAGGGTTCATTGGAGTTTGAATAAAAGTGGGTAGAGTATGGTTGGCTGGAGTTCTCTATCCAGTAGAGATCAAGTCTGGCCATTGGGAGTTAAATTATGATGGGTTTAATGAATAGGAATTGTTTGGTTAGGAATGAAAGTGAGGGTGGTTGGGTTATATGGGACATCATTGAATGAGGAACACTGCCGTGATGTCCCTAATAATGAGGAGTTGTGGTAGGGCCAAGGTTCCGACTCCTAGCTAGTGTGGCAGATGGGAAGGTTGGAGTCAGAGAAGGCAAAGAGAAGTTTTGCTAGAGGGTTCTGAGGGCCTCCATCATGGCCTCTTGAGTTTTTTGTATAGCAGCTTAAGACTACTGGAAAGCCAGCACTTATCCTTATTTGGTTCGTCACGGTGGACACTTTTGCTGGAATTTCTATTCTTTCTTGGGATCTACCATTGCCGCTGTGGTCGTTAGCCATAGGAAATAGAATAGCACCCTTCCCCAATACAATATGTTGTGGGGGATGTTGGTAGACCTAGAGGGGTCTAACTTTCTAAGAATTATGCTAACTGCTAACTAAAACAGAGTCATTAGAGTTCGGCGGAGGAGTGAGAACAAAAACAATTTGGAATGTGAGAGAGAGAGAGAGAGGAGCAGGTGAGAGTAGGAGAATGGCGAATGCTTGATGTAAAACCCTCCAGAGGAGAAGAGCTTATATAGGTGAGGAGAGAATCCTTTTCGGGTGGGAGTTAAGTCCTCAAATCCATTAGCAGGATATCCAACCTTGACTTGGCGCGCCATAATAGGATAAGAATTCCCTACATAAATCTCTCTCTATATTGGTTGGGTGGATTCCCAATAGTTCACTGATTCTAACCTTCAATCCGTTGAATTCCCGATGATCCTGCAAGTTAGGTTGTTCGAAAGAACCCCAGTCCTTATTCCAAATCTGAGAAAAACTTATGTTCCTACGGGAGGTTACTGCTATGGGTGGAATTTTCGCGTCTAGCTGAAGGTACTACGACTTGTGAGGCCATGTGCCGTGGCGATGAAGAAGAAACCCTGGGCCATATGGCCGCAACCTAGTATTATGTCCAAAGTCAGTCAGTTAGTAGTTAGTTAATAACCTACTACATAAAGTATCGTAAGGCTGTTGATTCTGTTGTAACAAAATGGTAGTTAAGAAGCTAGCTAGAAGTTAGTTAATTAGTTAAGAACTTTGGGAGGAAAAGTTAGTTAGTTATAGCTTGACTAAGGCTATAAATAGCAGAAGAGGATCATTGGGAAGGGGGGAAAAAGGGAATATTTTTCAGTCCAGTTCTTCTCTATTCATTTCAATTCTGTTATCTTCTTCCTAACCATTACATTTAGTATTAGAGTAGCAAGGTTCTTGGCCTGCTGTTCATGCAAACCACCATGGCCGATAGAACTAGAGCAGCACAGGAAGCTAAGAAGGTAGACAAAGCAATTCGATTGTCGAAGGAAGGAAATGAGAAAAGTGCGAAAGAGATTAGGGAAATCAGGGAATCTCTCAAGGTATTGGGGGATATTAAAAAGATGATTGTAGTTATGAGTCTAAAGCATGATCAAATGACAAGCTATGTGTATGAAAAATCACACCAAGAAGGAAGTGGAGGGTCAAGGCTGTAGCAACAAGAGTTGTCGGAGCATGTTCAAGCAAGATTTTAGGTTTTGGGTGAATATCCCTTAAGGTAAAAAAATCTACATCATTCTCCTCTCCCTTTCTATCAAAAAATTGCAAAGATTGAATTTCCTCGATTTTATGATGAAAATTCTAGTGGATGATTGTATAAATATGAGAGATTTTTTGAGTACAATACAGTGAATCATGGAGAGAAGGCAAAACTGGCAGCACTACACCTAGAAGATTCATCTTTACAATGGTTTCAGTAGTTTGATAAATGCCATCATCACATCATTTGGGAATTGTTTAAACAAGGTTCGTTGTCAAGATTTGGCCCAAATTCTTATGAAGATGTAGTGGGAGAATTAACTAAGCTTAAGCAGACCACTACTATAAAAGCATATCAGGAAAGGTTTGAGGTTTTAGCAAATCAAATCTAGAATCTGCCAGAATCTTTCTCTGTCAGCTGTTTTATAAGTGGACTCAAGGAAGATATTCGACTCAGGATATTAATGTTCAAACTGGCTTCCATCACTAATGCTATAGGACCGGCGAAACTACAAAAGTCCAGCATTGATGCCATCACCAAAATATCAAGAATGAGGCCTAAAATAGATGTAGCTTTGGGGGAACAAACCATATATGGGTAATAGAGGGTAAGTCAAAAGGGAGCTGTCCAAGGAGTTAGAAGAAAAAAGAGCCAAGGGGTTATGCTTTAAGTGCAATCAGAAGTATACTAGAGGGCATGTATGTAGCAAGAAAAAGTTGTATGCTATGGAAGGAGAAGGAAAGGAATAGGGACAAGCTTTTGAAGGTGAAGAGGAGGATGAGTAACAGTCACCTAAGGAAGAATTGCAGATTTCTTTAAATGCCATCAATGGCATGATTTCCTATAGAACAACAAGGGTCAAGGGTAATGTAAAGAAGAAACTCATTGTAATCTTGATAGACTCTGGAAGCATACATAACTTCCTGAGTGCCGAGATGGCTAAGAGGACCAACGTTGAAGTAGAAAAAACGGAACCCTTACCAGTGGCAGTTGTTGATGGAACCAGAATGCTGAGCACAGCCACATGTAGAAATTTCCAATGGGAGATGCAAGGAATGAATTTTCAAGCTAATGTGAGGATATTACAATCAAAGGGCTATGATATGGTGTTGGGCATTCAGTGGTTAGCGACACTAGGGCCAGTCAAATGGGATTTCGAGAATCTCAGCATAGAATTTTTTCTTCTTAGTGGTAGAAAGCATGAGTTAAGAGGGGGAAAGAAAGAAGAATTAAAGTTGGTGAGCTCTGGAAAGATGATGAAGTGTTTACAAAAGCAACCATATGGAGTAATAGCTCAAATCTCATTAAGGGCTGATGATAGTGAAGAAAAGGAAGGCTATCCACAGGAATTGGAGGCTATACTCTCAGATTTCGCAGAGGTGTTTCAGGAGTCAAAGGACTTATTCCCTACCAAATCGCATGACCATTGCATTTCTCTCAAACCAGTGGTTGAGCCTACAAAAGTTAGGCCTTACAGGTACCTTCATTTCCAAAAGGTTGAAATTGAGAGGCGGGTTAAGGAAATGCTAAATTCTAGAATAATAAGACCTAGTGTTAGCCCTTATTCTTCACCAGTGTTCTTAGAATAAAAAAAAAAAAAAGACCTAGTGGTACCTGGAAAATGTGTATAGATTATAGGCAACTCAATAAGGCTACTATTAAAGATAAATTTCCAATACCAGTCATAAATGAGCTATTGGATGAGTTAAGTGGAGCAAAATATTTTTTCTAAACTGGATTTGAGGTCCAGCCACCATCAAATCATAGTTCACTCTATTGACATTGAAAAAACCGCATTTAGGACTCATGATGGACATTATGAGTTCTTAATAATGTCCTTTGGGCTTACTAATGCCCCTTTTACATTCCAAAGCCTAATGAATGAAGTCTTTAGACCCTTCCTCAGGAAGTTTATATTAGTATTCCTTGATGACATCTTTAGTATATAGTCAGTCTTGGAAGATCACTTGCAGCACTTGCAGATTACTTTGCAAAGACTAAAACAGCAGTAGTTGTTTGCTAAAAAAACTAAATGTGTGTTTGGAAAGACTGAGGTAGAGTATTTGGGGTATTTGGTATCAGCAAAAGGAGTTTTTGCAGAACTCACCAAACTGCAAGCTATAAACTCCTAGGCAGTACCAACGATTGCCAAGGAATTGAGGGGATTTTTATGGCTTACGGGATATTACAGAAGATTCATTCAGAATTATGGTAAGATTTGTTCTCCTCTCCATTGTTTACTTAAGAAGGATTCCTTTGTATGGAACCTTGAAGCCACCACAGCCTTTATTCAACTCAAGGAGAAAATAACTACCAACCCCAGTACTAGCTATACTAGATTATAGTAAAGAATTTGTTTTGGAATCAGATGCTTCGGGAACAAGTTTAGTGGCTGTGATTATACAAGATGGCCATCCAATAGCCTATTGGAGCAAGGGAATTTCAGCAAAAGATCAAGCTCTTTCTGCTTATGAAAAAGAACTGATGGCAGTACTTAAATGGAGATGTTATCTTCTGAGCAAATATTTTAATATTAAAACTAATGATCAAAGCCTTAAATATAGTTTGAAGCAGAAGGTAGGCAGGGCACTCCTTTTCAACAGAAATGGGTCACAAAACTTTTGGGATTTGATTCCACTATAGTATATAAATGTGGCAAAGATAATAAAGTTGTTGATGCCTTATCCAGAAAAGAAGAATCAACAAGTTCTGCAGATACAGTGGCTAGCATTCATGCCTTGTCTTGTGTCTCCACCAATTGGTTGGAAAAGGTGAAGCTCAGTTGGTAGGAAGATACCAAGCAGCTGATTTTGGACTTGCAGTAGGGACAAGCCCATGCTGGTTATGCTTGGGAACAGGGCAATCTAATCTATCATAACAGATGGTTGTCGGAAGGTCATAACTAAGAAGATAGCTCATTTAGGAGTTTCATTCCTCTCCCTTTGGAAGGACATTCGGGTGTAAGTAAAACAACAAGAAGGCTACACAAGAATTTCTATTGGAAGGAGCTGCAACAAGATGTAGCAAAATTTGTTTCAGAATATGATATATGTCAGAGATATAAAGGTGAAAATGTGAAGTATCTAGGACTATCGCAGCCTCTAACCATTCCAAATAGAATCTAGAGTGACATCTCAATAGCTCTCGGGGCATAACTCAGTGATGAAAGGGTGAGAGTGAGGTGGTTTCAGCTAGCTGCCGCAGGGGTTCGAATCCTTAGAGAGTAGTAAAAGCAGCCCTCACACCTTGCTCCACTAAGGCACATCCCGCGATTTATCTCATCCACTAAGCTCTAGAGCAGGGGTGGTGGGAGCCCTCAAGGTTGGGACTCAACCTTTTTTTCTTTTTAGAGTGACATCTCAATGGACTTTATTGATGGGCTACCAAATTCTCAAGGTAAAATTGTGATTTTTTTGGTGATAGACAGATTAACAAAATATGAGCATTTCATGGCCTTAGCCCATCCATAAACAGCTAAAGAAGTGGCAAATGTGTTTTTCGATCAAGTATTCAAGTTGCACGGTCTTCTTTCTACCACTGTATTAGACAGAGATGCAGCGCTTACAAGTCATTTTTGGCATGAACTCTTCACTTTACAAGGGTGTAAATTGTGTCTTAGCACTGCCTACCACCCACAAACGGAAATCTTGAACAAATACTTAGAAAACTACTTAAGGTGTATGATTGGAAACTGCCCTAAATAATAGATTAAATAGCTTACATTGGTTGAGTGGTGGTATAATACCACTTATCATTTTGCCATCAAAACAACCCCCTATTTTGCAGTTTATGGACATGAGCCTCTTGACCACACCTTCTGCATCTCTGGGCCATTTTCAGTGGCAGCAGTCGAGAATTGGCTTAAGGAAAGGAGGGACTTCATCATGCAGCTAAAGAAGAACTTGAATTAGGCACAGCAAAGAATGAAACATTATGCTGACAAGGAAAGGTCTAAGACAGAATTTATGGTTGGAGATTGGGTCTATCTCAGGTTACAGCCCTATAAACAAACTACAATGACCCTACCGAAGAACGTGAAGCTATCTTCTAGGTTCTATGGACCATACAAGGTGGTAGAGAAGATTGGGTCAGTAGCCTACAAGCTGCAGCTACCAGTAAGAGCTAAACTTCACCCAGTGTTCATGTCTCAATGCTTAAAAAGAAAATGGGGGCCACTGTGACAGCTCACACAAGTCTACCACTAGTTAGCCCAAAAGGTACATTGCAATTGAAACCTATGGCTGTGTTGGACAGAAAATGGTTAAGAGAGAGAACAAAACTATGGAACAATGGTTAATTCAATGGCAAAATTCCTCTCCAGAGGATGCAACATGGGTTGATCACTTAGAAATTCATGCAAAGTTTCCCCAATTCTAGCCTTGAGAACAAGCTTGTTTCCAAGTAGCAAGGAGTGTTATGTCCAAAGTTAGTTAGTAGTTAATTAATACCAAACCAAACCAAACTAAGCCTCTTCCCACTAGGTGGGGTCGGCTATATGGATTTGACGACGCCAAGAAAATCTA
>JAVXUM010000037.1:19113328-19126083 GCA_035590655.1 Pouteria glomerata
TTGATTCACCAAACACACCAAAAATTATCACTAACAATTTTTAACAAAAAACTACCAAAACTTACTAAAAATTTTACTCTCCAAACACCCTCATAGTAAATAGAAATTAAAGATATTGTTATGATAGGAATATGAAAGAAAATGAGTAGTTTTAGTTTCTCACTCCTTAAAAATGGTCATGTGGCAAGTTAATAAAAAAATCTTCAAAATTAAAGTTTAGAAAATGTCGACATTATTACAAAGTAGAAGTGTAGCAATTAATTATTATAATTAGATGTCTTAGTGTAAAATATAACACTACAAAGTATAATCATGTGAACTTTATATGATACTTGGAGATGGACTAACACAAACATAGAAAAGATAGAGAGAGAATGTGATTAAGTAATTACCAAATGGTAAAATTATAAAAATACTCTCAATATATAGCTGAATTATTTTGATTATAAAAAGAATTTATTTTATTGGATAATGTGAATATAAAAATTTAAGGGATAATTACTTTTTTACCTCTTTATTTAATGTGAATATCACTTACACTCCTGAATTTTAAAAACCTAACTTCGCACTCAGTCCTGGTAATTTGGACTAAAGTAAAGTTGTAGATAGTATTAAATTTTTAAGTTAAAATATAAAAATACTTATCAAAAATTAAATAGAATCAAATAGTGTAACTATAGATAATATAAATTATAAGCAGTATAAATGTAATTTTTTTAAATTATTTAGCGTCAAAATCATTATCTTTGACAAATTTTTAATATTTTTACTTTAATCTAAAACATAAGAGGCATAAAAGTAAATTTTTAAAGTTTAAGGTAAATGACTTTGTGCAAGCAAACCACCGAAACATGTGCATGAGAATTCCCATTCTATCTTATGCCAGAGACACATCCCATGTACATAAAAAACCTATTCTCTACATACGCCAAAAACCAACCCAATAAACTTCCAAGTGTTTGAGTCTAAACTAAACTACAAATAAAACCTAACCCAACCACTAATCCAACAAACCAATCGAGACTCAAACGGCCCCATAATAGCGCATACCCCAAAAATATAGTATTAAAATAAATACAAAATATCCAAGCCATTACATATTGTGCAATAACTCAATACTTTGTATACACGTTTATTTATACATTAGTGTTTATTATACCAATTAGTGCACTGTATCTAATGTTTAATATTCATTTACTTTACTATGGTTAGAGGTTAAGTTAGATATTGACTGTTATTAAGTCTTAGACTCAACACTTATAATATTTGTGTTTTATCTGTCGTGCACATGGTTAAGCTTGTCTAATGTGCATGACCTAAGGTTTTGAGTCTCATATGCACAACATGCTTCTTTTCATCTACACGACTAGGTGAGTCTGTAAATGATGGTGTGTGTAGTATTCAAATGCCAAAACAAAAAAGAGAGTGAGGTTGGGTTAAAAGCATGAGTTAGAGGGATTGTGAGCTTTAAACATTAAATTTCATGCACTAAAGTTAGTGTTATGAGAATGTGTAGATTGTTCGTGTTGGTGTGATAACTCTTGGAGACTTGTTGAGCTGGGGTGTAAAGATCGAGTTCGATTTTGGAGCTCAAGTCACTATTCATCCTCTTCCCTAAGTCATCCTTCTTTTTGGCTTAAGATAGGGAATTTTACCATTTGAATTGGGTAGTTCTAGTTAATACTAGCGTGATTAGTTCATGCATAGGCTATGAGATTTTGGATTTACGCTGATTATAATTGTTGCATTGGTGATGATACACGTATAAATAGAGACATATATTTGTGTGTGTCTGAGTTAAAATTATGGAAATACTTGGCCAATACGTGAAATTGATGCTTGTTGTTGTTTAGAATTGTTCCTAGTAAGTTTAAAGAGACTTTGGTTTAGGATGATTGGGTTATTGTTGAGTGTTGAGATGGATTTGATTGAAACCAAAAAAATAAAGCATGATGACTTATGCAGGAGCTCTCATGGGCATGACTGTGGATAGTATGGCGTGCGCACAACTTACTGGTGTTAGGTGCACAGACAAGATCTCATCCTGTCTGCACATAATCGAATTCAGTTTGCTATTTGTTAACTTTTTATGGTTTTAATAGATATTATGCTATAATTGGTTGTCCTCATATGAGGTGATGCCTCAAAGGAATTTTGTATACATGTTTCATGTGTATAACATGGATGATTGGTGATGGTGTAGATGTATCTTAAATTAATAAGATATGGATGTGATGTTAGGATGTGGTATTTGATTGAGTCCTGATTTTAGGGGTTTAGAGGTACTAAAATAAAGGGTATACATGTTCATGGGCTCTAAGTACCAAGACTCATACAGAGATTGAATATCCATGTTTTAGTAGGCTAGTAACCTAGAAGTTGAGATACATGTTAGTGTGGCACTATTTCTTGAAAGCATAATGGTCTTTCTCTTTTCTTTACATTCTTGAAATGTGTAAGTCTTGAAGGATTTCAAGACAGTCTTTCTAAGGAGTTAGAAAGTTTTTCACTTGGTCTTGCTTGGTGCATCAAGAGTTGACCAAGATATTAAGTGAATACGTGTGAGAAGTCGCAGAGTGTTCAAGTTCAATACTTGTAACCAAATTTATAATGAAATATGTTTGGGTGGTCCCTAAAATTGGATTTGGGGTTTTATTTTACTGTTTTAGTAAAGATTTTCCTATCATCAATAGTGTGCTTTCTTTGTGATTGATTGATTGATCACGTGGCTCGAATCTTTTAATATTAAACTAGCCAATTCGAGAATTTTCAAAAATAAGTTTTTCTAAACATATATACTTTTTTCTAACTAATTTTTTTATAAACCCTTTCTAAGAATGTAATACCCAGTATTTAATTTTGACTATTTATGTGTAAATTTAGGCCATTAAAATATTTAAACTAAGATTTAGCTGTCTTATTTTATTTTTCTTGAATTAAGTTTAGCCTCAATTAGTATTGGAATGGACAACTGGGCCAAGGCCCAACCTTTCTTTTTTTTTTTTTCTTTTTCCTTTCCTTTTTTTATTTTTCTTTCCTTTTTCTTTCTTTTGGTCAGCTACCAACGAAAACAGGGAGGAAAAGAGAGAAAAAAGAGAGGGTAGAGAGAGAAAGTGAGTTTCAATAAGAAAGGTTAGTAGATCAAGGTAGTATTCAATGCCCTGTTGGTGTTCGTTTCATGTGGTTTCGCTTGAGATCGGAGAAATTGACTCCAAAATTTTGAAAGCCAAAACCTTAATATTTTTATTTTTTTTTTTTTCGAATTCGAGATAGGTGAGACTTGTATTTGCGTTTTAGACGTTCTTAGGATAATTTTGAGGTATATATATGCTTAATTTAGTTGAATATTATGAGATTTTTACATATATGTGTGTGCGTAAATATGTTTGTATGTATGCATATGAATATGAAAATCTTGCATATATTTGAATTATTTCTTGATAATTAAATATGTTTGTCGTTATTGACGTTGATATTTAAAATTTACATATTATTAAAAATAAAATGAATTAATTATCAAATATACTTTTTAAAGTTTAATTTAATATTATTTTCAATTTAAATTTATAGAAAAATAAATTGAATAAGCATTGAGTCCATATTTTAAATTATATTAGTTATTCTTAATTATTTTTTCGAAAACAAGAATAAGAAAGTAAAAAGAATAAAAAAAAAATGTTGCTACCATGTAAAATTATGAAGAGTAAGCATAAAGGATAGAATATTAAAAGAAAATAAAAATTAAGGGTTATGTAATTACTTATAGTTTATTATTCATACTTAAAAATAATTATTAAACACTTTTTTAGTGTGTTCAAATGAGTAATTATATTATTGTTATAATTATTTTTATTTTCTTGTAAATAAAAACAAATAGAATAAGAATAGAATGAACTTTTAAGAAGGGCAGAAGAAATAAAGATTTGAAATACCATTTACAAGATTAATAAAGAAAGGGCAAAAATAAAAATAAAGGAATATTTTTGAAGCATCTTCAAAATAAAAAAGACAAAATAAGATATATTTAAATTAAGTGGGTAAGAATGAAATTTTGCAAAAAATAAATGACATTTACACTTCCTTTTGTTTTTTGTTATTTATTTAAGGAGTACACATTTTCAATAAATGCCGTGAGTGCCAATGGAATAGAACCGCTTATTTTTCTAAGCTACAGTTACAAGCCATTACTCCTTCCTTTGAAATTTGAAGTACTATTTCAAACTTAGGAGCCATTTGGTGCGTTTGAAATGTATTATTACTTTTTAAGTTTTGATTATTTCGATAAAAATTAGTAAAAATTAATTTTATATTTAGTAAAAAAAGTTAGAAGTCAAAAAAAAATTAATAAAAATTGATTTTCTCTTTTTTCTTTGTTTTTTTTTTTTTTTTTTGGTTAATAATCAACCAAACATCCCCTTATGCTACAAAACTATCTAGTAGGTTTCATTTTCCTCGAAGTCGGCCAGCAAAATAAGCAATTCTCTGACCTGATTTTGAAGTGGCAAGGCGGTCCGAAGCAAAACATCTAAATTGACTTCGACATATTCAAAACTTAAAACTTAAAAGAAACGGACATCGATCCTCTCCAAGTCCAAAGTGATGGGGACGTGAAAGTCACTTTCAAATTAATAAGTTCCAACTTTAATATCATCTCATATAATTTTTTCTCCTCTCTTGCCTAGTATAAATATTTTAAAAAAACATTACTTAATCTAAATTTTTAATTTATATATAAATATATATATATTTCAAAATGATGTGGTAAGAACATAATTATAGTATTAAATAATTTCAATAAATTATTTATTTTAAAGTGATTACAGTTTTGTCTGAACTTTTAACAATTATTGAAAAATATTAAAAATTTTTAAAAGTGTTTACTTTTTATCTTATTATACGAATTATAAAATTATAATTTTTATCAAATTTTATTATTTTTTATCGTTTCAATCGCTCTCTAACTAGCAACGTAAATACCTCGTGCAAAAGAAAAATTCCGAATAAAATATTTAATGGTACAACATTGTACGAATCTTTTTTCCCTTGCTAATTGCAACAGCCGAGACTATCTGTAGGTCACCTAACACAAACATTTTCTTTGACTTCCGTGCCAACGTCGGTCCAACATGGTAAGTTAAGTTTATTGGGTCACATGTGATCCCCTTCGTAATTAAGTTTCTCCCGACTATATCATTTACACTCTTTGAAATCGTATAGGGGCAAAGATTAAATAATTGAAAGAAAAAAATAAAGAGGAAATAGGGATAACCGACTTGAAAGAAAAAAAAAGGTCCTTTTTTTTGGGGGTGGTTGGTTTTGAATAGATTGTAGTTTGACCAATTTTTTATTAATTCTCATTTCAATATCTAAAATTTAAGTAGCTTTCCCGTGCATTCACGTCAATGAGAAGAAAAATAAGAAATAAAGCCATAGAAAAAGGAAGAGAAAGATACTGTTTTCTTATTTTCTGCTTCATTCTAGTGAATAGATGTGCTGATATTTATAATAATAAAAAAAAGTAATACTAGGAAATTACTCACAATAAATTTAGAAATTAGGCAAGATTACATCACTAGAGAATCAGTGCTTGACCACACATAATTAGGATGATTTGTTATAATTTTGCTACTTATTTGATTCGCAGCCGTTTCGTGATATCCTGTCAGCCTCTGCTATGTCACTTTTGTTAATTAAATTATTGACGTGTTCACCACAACCTTTTCACTAAACGATTTTTTGACTTAGTATCCAAACTTAAACAGGTTTTCACTATACCTTATTGAATTTACGGGGATATTAGAATATATTGTTGGAGATATTTCATATATTTTATTAGCATATGTGATTAGCATATTCTAGGATATACTATTTTCTTTATTTAGGTTATTCTAGCCTATATATGTACCACATGTGCTCTCTTTTATGAAGATATATGAATTTATACATTCTTTTCTTTCTTCTCCCATTATTGTTTCTCTTTTCTAACAAGTTGGATTAACCTAAAAAGAGTGTATTATATAGAAAAGTTTTCAAATGAAATTTAAGATTTGATCTTGAATATAAAACCAAAATGATAAATGTGAATAAGATGCCGACCTCTTGCTTGAGTGGTTTTGAAATGAATTGATTTCATATAACAAGTTATATGAGGAATTGAGATTTAAAACTATAACTTGACATGAATATAAGAACTATGTATTTTCTAAGTTACTCTCTATCGTGTGCAAACCTATCGACACAGAAGATCTTATCCAATGCTTGTCCAAATAAAACTAAACTAATTATGGATGACCCTTCCTTTCACACCCTTACGTGAACAGTATCCTTCTTAAACGTCTATTCAAACAGTAAGATCATAATTAGGATTACTTGTACAAGTTTCAGTTTGAGTATGTGTTTAAGTTGTTAAGTTATTATTCTAAGATAAGTCTATTACAACAACTAATGACTTGATCCATGAGATGAGATAATGTGTTAAATTTTGATTTAAATATCATTTCAAGTAAGGATATGAATATGTTGTGTTGAAATTATAAAATATGGTATGTGTGTGTATGTATTGTGATATATATATATATATATATATGTTGCATTCAAATGATTTGATTGATTTTGGGTTGAGAAATAATAAAATAGATGATATATATCTAAGAATTGAAAGTCCCGACAACTGCATAGAGAATTGAATTATCATTTCATGTAAACTAATACCACAAAGCGAGGCAAATGCCATGAGTGGCATGTTGCTCAAGTGGTTTAAGCATGGAGGCAAATATTATCATAGGATAACATGATCTTTTATGGTTATAGCATAGAGGCAAACACCACGAGTTGGTATATAATTCTAAGGTCTTTACCTAGGAGTTAGATGTCACCATTGGATGACATTAGGTTTACTCTAGGGCTTTAACTTGAGAGGCAGACGCAATCTAAGGATTGTACAGTTTGTGTGGAGTTTTAAGATTACAAACTTGCCTTGCAAAGTATCTATACCCATATACGTATTTTGGTTATGGCATATTGATATTTGAGATTTTGGTTATGTTGGATTACGAGTTAATGTTATTATATTATTTTGATTTATATTATTATTGGCATATTATCAAGAATCATTATAAAAACATAATAGAACATTATTATATGTTTTGTGCATATTGAGCACTCCCTCACAAATCTTGTGTTGTTGGTCCAAAGTTGGTTATGCATGATGCATGGATCAAGCCCATATTTTGGGAGTCTAGTTGTGTTTGTTGTCAATTAGATTTTAGAGATTTTATATAAACACGTAGTATGCGTTCTATTGTATTTAAAGCCTTCAATGGGGGTGGTTTGGACTGAATTAAACCAGATATTATTTTAATATTTTGAAGCACTATAATTCAATTAGTGAAATAAGGTTTTATTTGTTTTATATTATGGATTTTTATTCAATCTTTCCTCCAAATAGATAGCATATGACTTAGATTGCATCTTTGATTTGTGAAAATTCTGGGGGTGATATTTGAAAATCTTGTAAAAGAAATTGAATGATTCCAATATTATTAGGGCATGTTTAGAGTGAGGATTGGATTATAGAAAAGAAATTGAAAGAGGAAAATGTAGTAAAAAAAAAAAAAAATGGAAGAAACTAAAAATCTCAAATACAAATTCTTGTCTGAATAGATTAAAATCATAATAAAGTAAAAGATATCCATCAATATAATAATTTTTTAATTTAATTAATTTTAACTACTTAAATTTCATGCCCTTTCTCTTCTATTTTCCACCATAATCTAAATAACAGAAAAAAATTTTAAATTCATATCTCTTCTTTTTCCCTTAACAAATTCCTAATGCAAACAATATTAATGTAAATACATTAATATGGCATGGGGATGACATCACTCCCCAGCCATTTATAAGCCAAGGAATACATATTGTTAAAGGGTTAATTATCTTTATAGCACATGTACTCAATGTGAAAATTATTAATACCTCTTGAACTTCAAAAAGCTAACATTCACACATATTATACTTCATATAAAGGGACAATATTAAAAAATTCGCTAAAAATAATAATTTCAGCTTTAATAACTTTGTGCATTTATACCCACATATACTTCACATTCCTTGTATGGCTGTATTTATACCCCTAATTCTGTTTGAATTTCAAAACATATTATTATCTTTTGATTTAAAAATTTAACACCATTTACCACTTCACTTAATCTCAAGTAGAAGACTTTTTAAGTATAAAGAAATAAAAAAAGTTATTAAAGTTTTTAAAAGTGTTAGTGATTTTTAGTTTCAGTACAGGTAAACAAAGGTGATTAAGCCCTATCATTAACTATGCCAAATTGTCATACTAACTATCAAATTTTGAATGTCACAACACACCAGCAACGGAGAAACAACAGTTCCCAAGCCCTTACACTAACTACCCAAAATTCACACCCGTTCGGAAATCATCAAAATTAGCTAACAAAATCTCAAACTCAATGATTGACAATCCCAAAATTAATTAAAGCTAATTTCATGTCTAATCTTGTACAAACTTGTTTCAACAGGAACGGTTCAAATTTCCCCTCATCAACAGTCAACAGTTTCAAACACTGGGAAGAGCAGAGAACCTACTTGTACACACTGTCATTTTGGAATTCTTTTTAGCAGTTTGTACATTCCAAAAACATTCTTTTCGTGCCAACGGTACGGGATGAAGAACGACCGATACAGAGGTGGCGAAAGCTCCCGGTCCAGGTATGGTAACGCTGCAACAACCTGGGGTCCAAACAAAATAAATAAATAATAAATAAATAAATATTTTAAGTATCACAAATACAATATGATTCTACCTCCCATTCTGACAAATTGCTTCCTCGAGTAGGGTAAGGTCGTTGAAGCTGCAACTCGATGAGAAAAGTACATTTCTCAAGATCCTGAAGCTGCAAAATGATTACGGGAAAATAACATTAATGCTTTGATTCAAACAGATCGCCAAAAAAAAGCTTCAGGGCAGGAAGAGAGCATAACTATTACAAAATTAGAAATTATTGAAATGAATGAAAAAATAAGAGGAAAGCAGCTGATTACATATTGCTCATTTGATGCCTTGTTCTTATCGTTAAAATATTGTGGTGCTGCTGAAGTCCCACCCAAAGTAGAATTGAATGGGAATGGAAGAAGACCTCTGAACCCATCATCTATCCATTGAACTTGACCCACATGATCAGGAATGAAAAATGATGATGGGAAGCGGTGCCATTCACTTCCAACACAAACCACAGAACCTGCATTGCAAATGACGGAGGACACCATTATGTGCACGCACTAAAAGCAGAAAGACATAAGCCTAATCCACATGATGATAATTAAAGAAAAAAAAGTAACAGATAATTGATAATTTTTATTACTGTATACATATTCATGTATCTGTACCACCCATGTATATGTAGATATACAGATATATGTAAGTGAAAAAAAACGGGGTGGGCTGCCTAAAGCATGAGGCTCCAGCCTAAGCGGTGTAGTCTGGAAAGGGCCAATGTAGTCTTACCTGATAAATCAATATAAAACCACTTACAAGGGGAAACTTGTTGCTACCTGAGTCCACATCATCATGATAATCCAAATGTTTGTAAATTTCCAAAGGCGCGGAGTAACCATGAATGAGGGAGAACGTCCGAGCATGGGAGGAACATAAAATGAGGGCAAGAACCATAGGTCTCAGAGTTTGTGCTATCTACACAAGCATGAAAACAGAGAATCATTAGTCAGCATCAACCACTGAGATCACAAGAGATAATGACAATACCTCAGTTCAAACTCACCTTAACAACTAGATAATTGTGATTGGGATTATATTTGTCTCGGAAAAAATCAGGAAAGCTCTCAATGACAGCTGAGGCAGCTACGCAAACAAGTGGATATATTGGATAAAGAAATCTGTAATGGCAGCAAAATTATGATCCATTAAATACATAAACAATTTACACTTAATCAATGCACAAAAATCTTGTAGTTGCAATTATTTTTAGCAGTAACGCAGCCTCACCAAAGATTTGGAATCTAAGCTGCCCCAAGAATTAGAAAGCATTTTGATTTAAAATTCTACTAGTGAAACCCATAAGATTGTCTGGAATTTACTCAAATTGTCAAATTCCATGACAAAAGGGAGCGCTTGTGGAGGGTAAATAAGATCGCTAGTTGTTTTCTCGTCAGTACAATCTCATATACCAATACAACTAATTTATAAATCGAATCAGCCAGTAAATGCCAGCAATAGCCACACACATACATAATATAGGTTAAGCGGACTCGAAATTGGATAAGTGATTGCTTTCTAGGTTTCATCATAATCCTATTGGGTTCTCTACTGAAGTAAAAGCTCTAATCCTCCACAAGTGCTGTGTTTCCAAATCAGTACAATCATGGAAGGAAGAAGTTGAGTGGGCCATGGGGAAGTTTAGCGGGAAATGCTTGCACAAAATTACCTGCAAACTTGCTTGGGCAGTTATGATCTATCACATATGGAAGGAAAGGAATACTAGAGTTTTTAAAGGCATCTCCTCATCAGTTCTTAATGTCACCAGGGCAATTGTGCATGATGTAAAGATCAAATTGGGTTCTTGTAGAACTAATTTAGATTTTTGTGATTGGGAGTTCCTATTAATGTAATCTAACTTGTAAGATAGGGGTATGCCAATAAGATATTGTACATTACTTATTCTCCATTTTTAATCCAAATTACATTTAATTAAATCAAACCAAACCAAGCATTTTCCCACTTGGTGGGGTCGACTGTATAGATTTGACGACGTTAATCAAATCTATTAAGGGTCATATCTTCCGTTAAATCCATGTAAGCAAGGTCATATTTAATAATTTCTTTCCAACAGCTCTTGGATCTCCTTCTCCCTCTTCTACTCCTGACAATCTCCATACTTTTACACCTTTTAACTGGTGCCTCCGTTGACCGTCTTATAACATGACCGAACCATTTTAGTCAATTTTCTCTCATTTTACCTTCAATGGGTGCTATTCCTATTTTGTCCTTAATCTCTTTATTCCTAATCCTATCTCTCCTTGTTATCCCGCACATCCATTTTAATATTCTCATCTCTGCAACTGTCATCTTTTAAATATGATTATACTTTACTGCCCAACACTTTAATCCATATAATAACGCTGGTCTTACTGTCACCTTATAATACTTTCCTTTCACCTTAAGGGGAACTTTTCGATCACACAAGACACCTGAAACACTCCGCCATTTGGTCCACCCAGTCTGAATCCTATGATTTACATCCGTCTCAATCCCTCCATCCTGTTGAACCATAAATCCAAGGTATCTAAAGTTTTCTTTTTCTACAATCTTTTGAGTGCCCAAACTTACTTCTATACTATCAGCAATCCTATTTTGACTAAACTTGCATTCCATATATTTCGTCTTGCAACGACTTAGTCTCAGGCCTTTTGTCTCTAACGTTTCTCGCCACAATTCTAACTTGGCATTCACTCCTCTCGTCTCATCTACTAAAACAATGTCATCTGCAAATAACATACACCATGACACATCATCCTGAATATGTCTAGTAATTTCATCTATAACTAGGGTAAACAAGTATGAGCTTAACGCTGAGCCTTAGTATAGACCAATCATAATAGGGAACTCCTTAGCCTCTTCACCAACTGTCCGTATAAATGTCCCAACTCTATCATACATATCATTTATCGCCTCAATATATGCGACACACACTCCTTTCTTTTCTAATACTCTCCATAAAATCTCTCTAGGAACCCTATCATAAGCCTTCTCCAAATCAATGAACACCATATATAAATCTTTTTTACCTTCTCTATAGTGTTCCATTAATCTCCTTAGGAGGAACATAACTTCCATGGTTGATCTCCCTGGCATGAAACCAAATTGATTCTCTGAAACGTCTTTCTTAATCTTCTCTCAATAACTCTCTCCCATAATTTCATCGTATGGCTTATCAATTTAATTCCTCGGTAGTTCGCACAATTCTGAATATATCCTTTGTTCTTGTATATAGGTATAAGAATGCTTTTCCTCCATGCATCAGGCATCTTCTTTCTTTTTAAACACTACATTAAAAAGCTTGGTCAACTAATTTATGCCATCCTCTACCAAGCAGCTCCAAACCTCAATAGAGATACCATCTAACCCAACCACTTTCCCATTCTTCATCCTTTTCAATACTTCTTTTACTTCTTCCTTACTGATTCTCTTATAACACATGTGATTCAATTCTTTCCTAGAAGTGGTAAGCTGCCCCAATTGTATGTCACTATTGCTGCTTTCGTTAAATAACTTGTAAAAGTAGTTCTTCAAACGCTTCTTTATCTCCTCTTCCTTTACTAATACATTTTCATCCTCATCCTTAATGCATTTAACTTGGTTCAAGTCCTTGGTCCGCCTATATCTGGCTTTAGCAAGTTTGAATATCTCTCTTTCGCCTTTCTTAGTGTCAAGTCGCCTATATAACTCCTTAAATGCCTTTGCCTTTGCCTTGGCCTTGGCCTTGGCCTCACTAACGACCTTTTTGGTTTCTCGTTTAGCTTTCTTATACCTCTCCAAGTTCACTTTATTTCGATCCTTTTGCCAAAATTTAAAGCATTCTCTTTTAACTCTTATCTTGTCTTAAACGGCCTCACTCCACCACTAAGCCTCTTTCTATACTGGAGCACGCCCTTTGGATTCTCCTAAGACTTCTTTCCCTATACTCCTAATACACTCTGCCACCTTATCTCAC
>JAVXUM010000037.1:19137445-19150543 GCA_035590655.1 Pouteria glomerata
GTAACTTATCACCTTACAAGTTTCACCATTTAGTCCTTGAGCATCTATACCTCTTCTTTCTACTATTCCACCTTTGAAGTTGCACATCTATGATCAACAACCTATGTTGAGAAGTCAAGCTCTTTCCCGGTATTACTTTGCAATCCTTACAAGCTAGACGGTCTCTTTTCCTAGTTAAGAAGAAATCAATTTGTGTCCTTGAGGAGCCCTTCTTATAAGTTACCAAATGTTCCTCTCTCTTCTTAAAAAAAGTGTTAGTCACTATGAGATCATAAGCCACTGCAAACTCTAAAATATCCTTCCCTTCTTCATTTCTATTACCGTATCCATATCCCCCATATACTCCTATGTATCCATCTACATCGCATCCTACAGAACATTTGAGTTAAAAGAGAATAAAAAAATAATCCTATTGGGTTACTTGCAATTACATAAAGAACATTTGAGACCCTTTATAAGGGAAATGCGACCTAAGCCTCCAGTTGTGCCCTGAGGAACAGCAATAGCCAAATGTTTATAGTCCAATCAGTCACTGACTTTTCTAATTATCACTAGTATTAAAATCCAATCTAGCTTCTCTAAGTCTTTATGCAAGGTGCAGGGCACTTGCTCTAGACCGTTATAAATTGGTCCTTGTAAGAGATTATAGGAGAAGAGAATAATAAAACACTGCAACACCTTTTTCTTATTTTCATAAACTTAATCCATAGTAACAATCAACATAAACAACCATTTAAATAGAAAATACAAAGATAAACCAAAAGACTATTTGTTATAAACCCAAATTAGTTAGTTAGTATTCCAAAATAGTTAATTGAGATTAGTTAGTTTGTTTAATTGTTTTAATAGAGTCTATAAATAGGGAGTATTGTAAGAAAAATGATAATGAAAAAAAGAATTTTCATTTTGGGATTAATTTCTCAATTGGGAGAGAAGGGTTGCTCTCGAATCAAACCTATTTGTTTTCATTTTCTCTTGTGTTTTCTTAATTGCTAATCAAGAAGTGGGTTCACTTCAATTTGTATCAAAGCAGTTTGATCCAATATGACAAAAACAAAATATGCAAATGCAGCAAAATCAAGAAATCAATTCATAATTCAAACAACTAATAAAGATGATTGAAGCTATGAATAAGAGATTAGATAGCTTATTTCAATAAGTTCAATTCAACAAGGAAGCAATTAAGAGGGATCAAGAAAAAGATCAAAGAATTGGGTAGGGACGGGGCATGGCGAGGGTGAGGGCCGGATACGCCTATCTCTGTACCCGATCTCCGAATTCAAATCAATCCCCATGCCCTACTTGATCCCCACAGGAGATTTATTTTTATCCCCCCATCCCCGCCTCAAACGGGGAAGGGAGATCCCTGCGAAGAATTGGGTACCCAAAATGGAAAAGAAAAATACAAAAATTCTAAATTTCATATTGTTAATTCATCTAACACAGTGCATAAGATGGTTTCATTCCAAAAAAAAAAAAAGGTTTGGAGCAACAGATATTGTGCCCTAACTTTTCACAACAAGGACCATGAATATCAAGTTCATGTTTTGATACATCAATACCCAACAAACATAGTTAAAGTTTTATATTTTTCTAACAAAAAATGTATTTGAGATAATAGGTACTATTAATATGTTGAAAAATAAATTAAATAACACAAGCCTATCAACAAACCCAAAATTTTTATTAAAATTAATAGTTAACAAAAAATATTATTCTGCAAAATAAGCAGATTTTTTTATATAAATCGAGACATTCCTCAAACAAACGAATGAGAGCCATACTTGTTTTTTGCTAATTTTTCATGAAAACTATCCAACTAGGAATATACCATTCATATTGAAAGAACAAAGAAACTATTTGGAAGCTACTACAAGAGTGAGACACTGGCAGTGATACGGATAGGGTGGAGATGGGTCGAAGAATGGGTAAGGTAAGATACGGTACAAGACAAGGACAGTGATGAGTACCAAGGAAGATCAAGAGCCAAAGATCCATTGTATGTTCCAGATGGGCTAATAACAAAAGTTAGAGCAAAGAAAATCACGGAAGTAATGCTTGGGCTTGTTCAAGCTACGTTGGATGAGATTTTAAACACAACAAACAAGACAACATTCAAGATGGGCCTAAAAGAGGAGGAATCAAGATTGGTACATGTGATCCAAGTCAAGGATGGCGACCTAGACCACTAATTGAATAGGCGAATTGGGCTTTTAAAGTTTTCTAATTATGTTTTGGGCTTTAAAACCTACTTTGGGCTCTAAGTTTGGGTTTTAAAGTTATGTTTTAAATAAGATTTGGGTTTATATCATTGTTTTAATGTTTTTGGGCCAAACTCTATTAATTAAAATGACCCATGGGTGTGACTTATTATTAGGACAAATTTGAGCTATTTACTTAGGGCTAGTTTTCTTTATGAATAATTATAAATTCGGGATTTAGTCTTTAATAACATAATTAGAGTATTATTTTGCATTAACGTGAGGTAATTTTCTCTTTTTCTTCAAAGAACTTCTGAACTTATCAAGAATTCGCTCTTGTGGCATTCTTCTACTTTCAATCCAAGATTCTTAATTCAAGAAATCAACGGGGTCTTGGTTCTTGGTTCTTTATTCTTTGATCTTGATATTAGCTTTTATAGGTTTTGATTCAATTGATCGTGAGTTTAAGGCATTCGACCAAGAGTTTACATCAGACAGACTCGTATCCGTACTCTACCCGATCTCTGAAATTTTCTAAAAAATATCCCTATACCCTACCCAATCCCCAAAAAATCTCTGAATCTCCTACCCATTTATGGAGGAGATGGGGTAGGGTACGAACAGGTCAACCAAGATGGTCATCCCTAGGATTGGGTATTCTAAACCTCAAATGCCAAAAATTATCAACAGAAATCAAGAAAATCAACTAAGGCAAGAAGATAATTTACAATTGCTGTTTTCGTCGACGACAATGATAGCCTGCCTTGAGCGTTCCATTCATGAGACTGAAACAAGGGCAAAGTTGTTTCTACATAGAGAGGAGATGGCGACAGATTCACACGAGGTGGCCATTGCTAGACTTAAAAACCGTCACTATCAAAGTGAGAAAGGTGACCTCGAGACCATCGTCGTAGCAACGATCAAGCATTTAACAATGGAGCTGAAGACGATCGCTGCCAAATCGTTCAACGCTGTGGAGAAGAACAGAACCGATTTTACACACTTCAAGACGGAGAAATTTGAGAAAAAATCCAAATTTGTATGACAAAATAGTTAAAGGCCAATGCTTAAAGTTTTGAGTATTTGCGCGATTATCATAGTAACAAAATTCTCCAAGATTTTTAATTTATCTTGACAAATTCACGAGATTTTAATAAAAATTTAAAAATTCGATTAAATTGCAAGAAAATAAAAATACCCCGATAACTTGCTAATAACGACAAATTTCGCGATAAATTCACGAATCTCACGAAACTATCCAATCTCCTGCCACTCCAAACTTGCCCTGTTAAAAACCTAAATTACCTAATAATATAAATATACTAATAACTAAATACAAACTAAAGAATTAAAAAAAAAAAAACTTGGCTACGACACTAGAATCGAAGTCGTGTCTTAAAACTCTCAACATTGTTCATTAACCGTAATGTTCTTGATTTCTTTTACTTTAATTAAAAATAATTATAATTATATATATAAGATATATAATTATATCTTAGACTTACTTTTTAATTATTAACATATTATGTATATATATGATATAATATAATATGTGTATATATATATATTTTGGTATTTCAATTGGTTATGTTCAAATTATTGAATAAGTGAACCATACAAACAAAATATACACTAAAGAATTTTTGTGACTTTATATATGTTTGTTATTTGTTTGATAAATTAATTTGTGTCTCTACCTAAATTTATTAAATAAAATATATTATATCATTATTAAATTTTACAACTACACATATCATGTAATAATATAAACAACTATACTTATGTACATAATAAAAATAATTTTATTAATCATCTATATTTGCACATGTTTAATAACAAACACACATAAAAAACTTTAGGTTATTTTTTTTCACTCATTATTTTTGCATAAAATTTAACGAATAATTTTTTATCTATGTAATTATAGTTCAAGATATAACAAAAAAAAATATTACTCGATAAATAATATTAATGACCATAACAAAATTAATGAGATATATTTTATCGAATTATTTCTGAATTATTCCCGAATTTTTAATGAATTTGGGTATCATACCGAGATTTTTTATGCTTTTTTTTGAACTATCTCGACTAATTCTCGAATTACAAATTTTTCACCTCGTCGAATAATTGTCGAATCCCGAATTTGTTACTATGGAGATCATCCAATCTTACAACAACGGCTAGGGGAACCAGCCGCTCAATCAACGGCCAAGTGATGGCTGGCAAAGGCCTCATCGTGATGTCGATGGGGGACTCAATCCAAATGGGCAGAATCAACGGCTCCGGCTACACCGACTTCGGCGAAGAGGTATTATCTTTGATACACTGCGTTTTCAGGTACAGCCTTGCTCCCAGATTGTGGATCAATTATCTTGATTTGACAATTGGGGGGACATTGTTGGAAGGCGGCGTCACTGAAAAGGGTGTAACATGAAGGAAGCTTTCAGAAGCAGCTATGCTGGTTTGTAAGCACAATTGAAGTCCAACAGGCAGATGAAACAATTTGTCAAGATTTGTTATCAGCTTCTAACATGATTCCAACAAGTGAGCATACGAAACAATTTGTCCCAAAGGATGCTGTGTACATGATCTAACCCCTTTCCATACTGCTATTGAAACATTAAGGTTAGACGTTTCAAAAATATGAGAGTTAGGTTCCAAGAGTTGCATAACTAATCTGGTTCAAAAGGTTGGTTATGCTGTGTTGGATTTCCCTATTCCTTCAACTGTTTTTTTTCAAGAATAGAAAAGTATTTCTAGTTCCGACCTTTTATGCTGTTCTCCCCTTGACCTAGACAAGTCATTCAGACCATGGAATTCACTTGATTCCTGGACAAGCGGATTAATATCACCTGTTAGAATTTGCAATGGTGTAACTGCTGCGGACTGATCACCATCTACTGTTTTGTGCCAAGAGACAGACTTTGGAGACCACCAAATTTCAACATTACCACCTGAAATTTCTTCTTCCCATGTATGCGTCTCCCCCTGAAGAAGAGTCATGGGAAAGAATGGCTATTTTTCAAAGAATGTAACATCCATAGACAATGTTTTTTGAGACAGGAGAATAACAACGATACTCCTTTTGAATAGAAGAATAACCTAGAAGAACACATTTATGAGCCTGGAATCTAATTTGTTTCTATCAATGTCTATGTTGTGAACAAAAGCGATACAGCCAAAAACTTTAAGCTCTAGGTTAGAAGAAAACTGAGGATAGGACTTGATCAGAGTATAAAGTGAAGTTTCAAAGCTAAGAGAACCTTAGATGGCATTCTATTAATAAGATAGCATGCAAATAAAATTGCATCTCCCCAAAATTTTTTAGGATCATTACCAGTAAACATTAAGGCTCTAGTAACTTCCAATAGGTAACCATTTTTTTTCGTCAATGCTATTTTGCTTAGGGATTTTGACACGAGCCCATATGAATAATTGCATGAGTTTTCAAAACATCTCCCAAAACAGACCTTTCCATTATCAATATGGAAAACCTAAATTTTAGCATCAAACTGAGTTTGAACCATAAAATAGAATTCTAGAAAAATATGAGCAGCATCAAATTTATCTTTCAAAGGGTACATCCAACATACTTTGGTATGGTCATCAATAAATGTAATGAACAACATATTAGGAATCCTAGGTCCCCAAAGATCACTATGAATCATTGAAAACGGCTTAGATGAGTTATACATATTGGGAGAATAAGACTTTCTTTTATGTTTTGCCAACTGGCAAACTTTGCATTGCGAACGACTTATTTTTGGAAAACAACAAAGGAAACAAGTGTTTCAGATATGGAAAACTAGGATGTCCCAATAGGTAGTGCTACAACATAATCTCTTCTTCCTTTGGCAGCAAAATTCTCGGTACTATCAAAGAAGACTCATCGTACACTAGCACTACCAATCTTCTTCCCCAATTTTGAGTCCTAAAATTAACATCCTGTATTAGAAAAATTCATAGTACATTGAAGGTCTTTGACAAGCTTATTAACAGATAACAAACCAGAGGATAATTTAGGCACATGTAACACAGATTGCAAAACAAGATCAGGGCTAATTTTTACAGATCCAAGTCCAGCAACAAGAGCTAGTGTACCATCTGCAATTTTTATTTTGTAATTTTCAGGACTGTAATTATAAGAATTAAACAGCTCTCCACGACTTGTCTTATGATCACTTGCACCTAAATCAACAATCCAAGTTTCTTCCTCTTCTATCCTACCACAAAAAGCAGTTAAAAAAGTATCTTTCTGTGCAAGTAAAGAGCCTGATTCTCGGCAGTTGACCGATTGTGCTCCCAACAACTTGTATAGTTATTCAACCTGATCTTTAGTCAAAGCCAGACCATATCCTCTTTAGATTTGATGGTTCAATTGCAACTTGTGATGCTTGGTATCCTTTGTAATCACTTTTTTAAACTTATTAGGGACCCAACCACTTGGCTTATAGCTTCTAGCAATTCTCCCTTGAGTGATTCGGCTTGTGACAATGATCACACCACAGTTTATTTTTGTTGTTCCTTTTGACCTCTGCTCCTTGGACAAGGGCTGATCCTTCAATAACTGATGCAATCATTAAATCGCCCAACATCACCTTGCTTCAGTTCTCTTCGTGACGGACCTCTGCGAAAATTTCTCCTATGGCTTGTAATGGCTTACCTCCAAGGAGCCTCTCACAAACCTCATCCAGTTCCTTGTTAAGTCCATCCAAAAAGTCATAGATTCGTTCTTCATCTGACCCTTCTATATTGGAGTGCATTATTGCTAAAATAGATCCAGTTGTTGCCAAAGTTTCAATAACTTATTGTAGTATTGAATGACATCCAAACCTACTTGCTTCAAGTTTTTGGTCCGATTTAGAAGTTCAAATTTCTGGGCTGAATTTTCAAAATTAGAGAAAGCTAAGGTAACAGTATCCCACAGTTCCTTTGCTGTAAAATAATAAAGATATGCCTCTCCAATACTTTCCTCCATAGAGTTGACTAGTCATGCCATAACCATTGAACTTTGTGTATCCCACACCGGATAAGTTGGATCATCTTCATTCGGTCGTTTTGCTAAACCATAAATATAGCCAAGCCTTCCTTTTACTCTAATGACCATCCAACCACCTCTAGACCACTGTAGGAAATTCTTTCCATTGAGTTTATGGGCTGTGATTTGAGGAGATGAAAAGGAATCAAACATTGTAGTGAGTACAATTATAGAAGCAATAGACTGTGAGACCTCTGAAGACTCCTCAGCAATCTCACCTCTGCTTGTCCCAATAAAGGTCATCTTGACCATATTCTCTCCTCAACAACAACCTCTATTTCTGCTCTGATACTATGTCAGAGATAATAGGAGAAGAGAATAATAAAAAAGGACAATACATTTTCTTATTTTCATACACTTAATCCATAATAACAATCAACATATACAGCCATTTAAATAGAAAATATAAAGATAAACCAAAAGACATCATAGGAAAGACAATCCTAGGAAAGGCCAAAAGACAATTAAAGAGGAATGTATTATTCAGAGGAATGTACATAATAAATACTTGATATCCCACTAGATTCAACGCATATTGACGGCCTTTAATTGTTGCCAGCTTACTCTCTATTATTAATTTTGCTAACAGTCCTAGTTCAAATATGGCACTGCAAAACTTTACAAGTCCTAATCCAGATTTTTGAGTACCCTTTACAAGTGTCAGTATGAGGGCTTCTGGGAGGTCCCACGTGACGTCCACTAGAGGACTCACCATTGGGAGATCAGTGGAAGGTTCTTGTCTACAAGGAAGGTTTGCCAAGGGAAGCCTGCGGCGGGGGTGTGTCTACAGGGCAACTCCTGGGGATGTCATGAGTTGTGCGCCCGCAGTAAGATGTCGGGGGACAAGTATGCTCAATGACAGGTGTAGACCCCTCCAACTAGGGCTAATGTGGAAGGGGTTGCCATAACATTGACATTGCGTTGACACACGTCCAATATGTATAACAAGAATATAATTTCTTGCTATTTTGATACAAAGAGAAGTATAAATGTACATGTAAGCTAAAAGAAATAAATAATTATAATTTTCATACATACATACAATAATATATGTATTCATTTATAGTGTCTTTTGCCATATTGTGCCAAGATTTTGTATTTCATATCCATGTCCCATTTTACCAAAGTTGGTCCTGCCAAGACAAGCTGCTAGGAGGTAATTGACTAGGGCTAGTCCTAATCGCCAGCAATATTTGTATGAAATAATATCCTCAACTTTAATTACCATGCTTGACCACTATAATTTGCGTTTAACCAGCATATGATTTTCAAAAACTTTCAAACCCTTGCTAGTGCTTTAGGCAGCATAAAATGCCAAATTTCTGATATAACAAAAATAATTTTTTCATGGGGGAAAGTAAATCTACAGTTACAAAAGATTAGATGGATCTGTACCAGAATTCATGTCATATTTTGACAATGATCAATAGCAGTAACTCATATCCTTGACACTAGAAAAACAACGGTACAGGCAAATGTTAAAAGGAAGGGGATGTATCTAACCTTTCCTCTTTATGTGGTTGAAAAGACATAAATGCCACCCAAATATAAATAGGTGAGATGACAACCAACAAGTCTGGAGCATACTTCTTTCTTGCAATGGGCAGAATCCCAAGGAACATGAATGCAAGAACAAAGCAGAAGTTGAAATTATTAAATCCATTCCTCAGATAATACAATGACCCTTCAGTTCCATACAAGTGGCTCTCGCCGCCCCCTAAGACATTATATAACAAGAGATTCAGAACAGATGATGTCCACCTTCCGTAATAGTAGTGGTCAACAAGTAATGAGAGTGCCTGCAAGAAATCCAGGGCATCTGTTCAAGTAATTTAAAATCCTAGTAAACTTCGGACAATTATAAATTTGAGTTGTTGTAAAAGCATCAGTATAAAATTCATGGCATGAAATGAACTATGAACAGCAAATTTGATCCTAACTTACCAGAAACACTAGTGATGTAACTGCCCCGGAAAGAAATGCTTGTTTGAACCTTCTAATCAATGAGTAAATTGTTACTGGCAGAAAAACTAAAACTGAGAATGGCCAACCAAGAATAACCCCAATGACTGCAACTGCAACTGCCATGGCATATTTCTCAAAAAGAAATAGTGCAGATGAGAGAGATACTGCATACATTGAGAATGAACTTGGCAAGAAACCTACAAATTAAGCCCACGTGATTGAGATGAAGTGCCTGACAATAATAACCTCAACAAGATTTTCTTGGCGGGCATAAGAATCAACATGGAAGGGGTCAGGGAAAACTAATGTTTGGCTCCCAAGGAGATGTCTTACTAAAGTCTATAGCAGCACAATAAGAGAAAATGGGATCGGAAAATGAAAAAGGCGTACTCACTTGTGCTAGCAAAAAAACAACCACTAGTTAAGCATAGCATTGCAAGTGCATAAGAAGCAAAGCGATTCCCATATTTCCTGGAAAGGGCTATTACTAAAGCAGCCTCCGTGATGACAGACAGCAGACCAAGAAAGATTCTTATAGCGTAGAAAACTCTCACCTGGAGTAGTAAGACACATTAATTCAAGCATAATGAGCTGAGTAAATGAAAAATGTGCCAAGTTAGCGAGGCAATATAATGTTCGCAAGTGCAGAAGCATCTTACTTTTTCCTCACTAAACAACCAGGAAGCCGGCCCACCCACTACTTGATGAAAAAGAAGGTACAAGTATGACCGAAGTGCAAACTGGGAGCTGTGAGACATACATAGAAAATAGTAATAATAATAACCAAGAAAAAATTTCCAAAGCACTTCAAGCCCCAATAACAATTTTGAACATAAAAAGACCTAAATCCCTATACAGTAATAGAACATACCATTAAAAATAAATAAATAAATAAATCAGAGAGAATACATGGTGTGTCTAATATAGACATGGCATTTCTTAAAAATATTAGTTATCCACGGTGGCCAGGAAATAAGTGATCCTAACAGCTTTAGAAGTTGAAAGTTGTATGTATAGGCAAGGAACTTGTGGAATGATCATGGGTGGATACTTTTGTCTAAGAAGTAGGAACAATGGCTGAATTGGGCATAATTGGGCATTTTATTGTGACTTTGGGTAATTTAAATGTTACACATACACACTCACATACACGCACAAGTGCACAAAAAAGCAGACACACACACCCACACACACACACAGAGAAGGGCGCGCATGTGCACACACACGCATGGATGTAGACACACAAGCACAAACGCACGCACACAAACACATACACGCGCACACACAAACACACACATGCACCCGCACCAACACCAGCACCAGCACCAGCACCAGCACCAGCACACGCACAAGCATTCACACCCACACACACACAGTTGAGGGATTTTTGTTCGCTTTCTCATGTTGCTTGTAATTATTCTACAGACCTAAAGAGAACGTGAGCATGGAAGAAGCCTTAGGAGTTCAAAAATTTGGAGCCCTAGGTGGTAATTTTCTCATTTCTTCATATTCTTTAAATCTAAGGTAGGCAAAACACTTTGTCTTTATATGTCAAATTAGCATGATTTATGTGCCATGTTTAAATCTTCGTCTACGCGACGTGAGCTGCGTGTATATATATGAATACATGTGTTCATATAAAAGTGAATCTTGAGAAATCTTAAGATTTAATGCATGACAATGTTGAATAATCATGCATTGAGGGTCTATAGAAATATATTTACAATTATTTGTTGAGATAATTGCTTAATTTGAGGAGTTTGGTTATGAGGGCCGAGCTCTAGAGGAGAACCAACCCAATTTTTGAAATCCAACGGGTTCCATTCGGATTTCCCAAAGTTGCATTCTAACAAGCCAAAATTTGTCCAATTTTGAAAAATATTTTGAAAACCCTTTCAAATTGATTCCCCAATCCCTTATCCCATTAAGGCGAAAATAGCTTTTAAATATTCAATTTTTGTCAAGGTTTTCCAAATCCCTAAATATGTCAATTTCTATAAATGTAAGATTTGATGTTTTAAGATTAATTCCTTGCAATGCTAAGATTAATTCGATCGAAATATGCATCCCTATTGGAGATTTCATCATTTGACATATGCTTGGAGAAGATAGCATTGTGATATCCACAGCCATAAAGTATTGATTATTGTTTAATTTGATTACATACACGCAAAGTTGTTAAAATCGAAATTTTACTTAAATCGGTAGAGGGTTCAAAAATTAAATCGTAAAATCGTAAGATTTTACCAAACACTTATAAAATGAAAATATAACCTATTATTCATTTAGCCTATCATGATACAATTTTTCATTTAGAGTTTTAATTTTTTTTTTTGACAAGTTAACAATTTTATTAGTAAGAGGAGAGAAAAGACGTGTATCAAGAAACATGTCATAGACAAAAATTTACTTGCATTACCAAAACAAATTCTCAAAAAAGTTTACAAAAGATTCTATATCTGATTTTATACTCTTTTTATCCAACTATATAATTAAAACTGTTAAAATGTTTGGTGTGATTTATAAATTGACATTAAAATGTTGACATCATTTTATCCTAATTTTTGTTTGAGTTAAAATGTATTTGTAGTTATTTATCATAGGTCTCTTAGTTTCTATCTTAACTACTACATTTAATTTATTTTAGTCAATTTGGTGTAACAACGTACATAATTCTTAACTAGTGTGGTATAATAAATAATAATGTTGTAGAATGAAAAACAAAATCTTAAAAAAAAAAAAAAATAACAAGTAAAATAGTTGCAGAATAGTACTTTAAAAAAATCATAAAAATTTATTTTATTTGATAAAATTGCACAAAAATTGCCTAATTTTTAAAATTGGTAAAATCGCCTATAAAATCAAAATTTTATTGATTTTACGTCCTAAAATCGAGATTTTACCTATTTTGCCCTTATTAAGATTTTACATAAAATCGGACAAGTTTTTCCACTCTAATATCATAAAATCGTAAGATTTTAAGATTTAAATCGAGATTTTAACAATATTTATATATAGTATAAAGTAAATAGTATAAATTAAATGCACATTACTTTAGTTTATACCTTGCTAATCCCAAAAATCTAAAAAAAAGTAAGGAATTATGTTAGAATTTTACCATCACACAAGGCAAATTAAAATTCAAAATAAAGATAAGAAAGGTAAAAACGAGCAATAAACTCTTCAAAATAGAGCATTTGGAAGGTTTTTATAGCGAAGAGAAGCATTATTAATAATAATAATAAGAAGAAGAAGAAGAATAAGAAGAAGGTTACCTATTTGCACTTCACTTTCCATTTTTATTAATTGAAATTGCACAATCACCCCTCCTTTTTTTCAGTCACATGTTATACATAACAAAATATTGAGAGACAACTTCCCAAAAATAATTTTCTCTTTTTATATTTTTTGATGAGCGAGCAATTGCAGCTTAATGTTTTTTAAAAAATTCATTTATGACGTGTAACTTTACTATGGTAAATATATCTAATTCTAGATTTTTTAGAAAAAATATTTCCCATTATAAAAAAATTAAACTTTCAAAATAATGATATTTATAGTTTGTTTGATGTTTTTTTTTATGCTTAAAGTTAATTTTTTATATATTGATTTACTTATTTTGATTTTTTTGAAAAAGTTTATATAAAATCTAACTAAAAGAAATATTTCTAATTCTATATTTTTTTAAATATTTTTTTATTATAAAAAGTTAAATTTTCATAATAATGATACTTATAGCTTGTTTGATAATTTTTGTTTTTTCGCTTAAAGTTCAATTTTTTGATATATTAACTTACTTATTTTGATATTGGTTTTTTTTTTTTTTGTAAATTTAACTAGACTTCGACTAAATAACATAGGGGTGATGACAAAAATTTGCAAAGAAAAAAA
>JAVXUM010000037.1:19159894-19175548 GCA_035590655.1 Pouteria glomerata
TTTGTTTCATTGTTTGTTGCTTTGGCTCTCTGTGGACACGATCCGGTCTTACCGGTTATTGTGCTACGACTAGACACTCTACACTTGGGGTTGAGCCAACATTGAATACAAATTGGCCAAGCAAGCACAGGGCGTGACTAGTATCTTCTCTAGACAACTGTTTTATAGAATATTTTTGGCAAAACACTACTACATGCGCTTCCACGCATCGCCTGAAGGTTTCTAGCCACATTCGCCTCAGCCGCACGCTTTCACCTGGTTTCTCTCATACAACTTAGCATCGACTTTCGCCTGGTTCCTTTCAACCTCTTATTGCTCAGTATCGAAATGATTCATATTAAATCGGTTCAAACTAGTTTAGAAGTTCTTGCACCTGGTTCAGTCCTCTGTAGGGTTATTTTTGACTTGTTTAAACTGATTTCTAAGATTTTTGACCCTTCTGGCTCTAAATTTTCCTTCTTTTCTACCTATTTTATCATCTCAGTATATTTACTCACTGTGGCTTACCAAAATGATGTTATTCATCCAACTAACACCATTCTTGACAGCTCTAACTATAAAATTTAGGTTCGACAAATGTTTATGTTTTTTATTAGGTGAAAACTTTAGAGGTATATCGCTAATGAACGTCTTAAACCTCAAAAATTGGATAAAGAGACATAAAAAAAGTTTGATGAGTGCATTGAAGAATGGGACAGCTCTCACAGTAAATTGTTTTCTAGTTCATTAATACTTCCATCTTTGTTATTCAGAGTCTTCTTCCCAAGTTTCAGAATGTACTACCTGGGAGTTTCTAGCCTATCAATATTATTGTACCAATGACACTGCTCTACAATTCCAATTGGAGTCTAAACTTTATTAAATGCTATAGGAGCTAGGTCAGTCTATTGCTGACTATCATGCTCAAGTCCATAGCCTCTAAGATCAATTTTCTCAAGTCGATCCTTCATTCAAAGATACTGAGCCCATTTAGTTGTTTGTGGCTTATAGAGATCATTGGCACTTTATTCATTTTATGATGGGGATTTGAGATGATTTTAAGAATACTCGACCTTCTCTTTCACATCGCTCTCTTCCACTATCTTTTGAAGTTGCTCTCACTGAGCTTCTTTTTGAATAGACCTGCCAGAAGACTAGTCAATTATAGACTTCGAACTTAGTCATGCTAAGAACTCATACTTGGCTGTCTTCATTACACCTTTTGCTCGTACTGCATCTTCAAAACGTAGTAAAGTTTGGTATAACTATTGTAAGAAAGAAGGTCATACCAGACTTTATTACATGTGCATACGGCTAATTATGTATTTTGGGGACAAGCTACTTTCACAGCTATTTTGTAATATTTGATATATTTTGGCTAATTATGTGTTATTTTGGGCTAATAAAATATTTAAACCAAGATTAGGATGATTTATTTTATTTTTTTCTAAGCCAGATTTAGTTCAAAGTGGTATTAGATTGGACAACTGGGCCAAAAGCCCAACCTTTCTTTTCTTTTCCCTTTATTTTTTTCCTTTTTATTTTTTTTTACTTTCTTTTCTTTTGTGGCTTTCAGAAAATGGGAGAAAGAGAAAAGAGAAAAGAAAATAAAGAGGAGAGAGAGCAGAGAGAAAGTGTGTTTTGGAGAAAAAAGATAGCAGATTCTGGGTATTTTTGGTATTGTGATTATCATGGTGATGTTAGATCGTGGTGATTTCGCCTAATTGGAGAGAAATAAAATAGAAAAGTTTTGGAACTTCAAGATTCTCCATTATTTTCTTCATATCTAAGGTAGATAAGACTTATATTTGTGTTCTAGACGTTGTTAGGATGATTTTAACGTATTATACACTTGATTTGGTTGAGTTTTATAGAATTTATAATATATATATATATATGAATGTGAGTATCTATATGCATATATGAGTTGAGATTTTGTATATGTTTTGACTTATTCTTAAATCTATTGTTATAACATATTGTTGAGATATTTGAATGTTGTTATATGATTAATTGTTGAGTTTGTGGCTTAAATGAGTGATTTGGGATTGATTTGGCACCTGGATAGTGCTTCGTAGTAAAGCCAAATGCTAGCGTTTGGTGTTGGCATTTGGACGGCAACCTTAGTGTCCGAACGACATTAGGCAAAACGTCCAATCATCAAAACTCTTGGTTTATGCTCAAACCCATTCATGGTTGTTTTTTAAATATTAAATAAGTCCCCAATTATCATCAAGCATAATGAGAATGCATTTTTTTTTTTTATTAAAAATGATATTTGTTTACATGATTGATTATATCATGTGCATAGGGCTGGGATTGTATGATTCAGTTGGATATATAATTATTAATTGGTTGAAAGTGCTATATAATTATTATTGATGTGCTGAGACGTGGGTTATATATATGGATGGGATCTATGATCTTGACAAAAATAATAAAATGAGATTTTAAAAATATAGAATAATTTCCAGTTGATATATATAACTAAAGCTCAGCCATTAGAGTTGGGACGTTAATATTGAGATTATGTATCTTATGAGATTTTCTCTAGATTGTAACTGGCTTAGTTCCCTAGTAGAAGGGACAGGGGTTGTAACTCGGTTCCCCTGAGTCTTACACTTTTAGGAGTGTAACTCTGTTCTCCACTTGTGATATATATTGAGATTTACATTCGTTATAAGTGTAAATGGTATGGTTAGTGTTGAGGTCACCCGTCCCAACATAAGATTTGGGGTAAATAGAGACTAGATAATATACATTGACATAACATTCTATCATTACCAATTGCATAACATTGCATGGATTAGTGTTATGTGTTAAGATATTATGCTTGTTAATTATGATAATCCTAATGTTCGATTTATTAATAACGAATTGGTTTGTGAATATTAGATAGTAAGTTAGGAACTAGAAGGACTTGATTCCCAAGGTGAGATACGTAAGCAGCTTAACCTCAAATAGCCTAAGTCCAGTCTTAACTATAAATATTCTTCTAAATTGAGTTGAATTATTTAAATTATAGATGATGTGACCTACAGTGTGGCTTTGAATCATTTCTTCACAATATCATTATTTTGAGGGATATAAGTATGATCATAGTATATGTTTTGACTGTGCAGGCCTTAGATGTTGTTATTAGGGATAGCGTTAAAGTAGATTAAATTATTATTTAATTAATGGCAATGTATTCAATAATATTTTATATGAGAATGAACAATGATTTTGGATATATTGATGATTGTAATTTATTGTGAATGAAATTTGAATCGGCTTTAATTTATTTTATTTAGTTTTTACATTCATATGCTGTCTGTCCTGGACTATGAGATTAGGGGCATGACATATTTACACAATTAATATGGTTCTTTCACCTACAATGTCAAATTACTCTCTTTATGAGCGTTTGTATGGAAAGGTACCAGATCACTCATATCTTAAAATTTTTTGCTGTACTTGTTTTGTCCTTCTCTATCAACTTAAGTGTACCAAATTAGAGCCTCGTTTTTGCTTACGTTGTTTTCATGGATATGGTGTTGAACAATAAGGCTATCACTGTTATGATCCTATTACCACATCTGTGAATTTCTCGGCATGATCAATTTTGGGAACATCGCTTATTTACTGAGATGATCAAATTTCATTCTAGCTCTTCTTATCATTCACCCATTTTTTATTGATCCCTCTATTATCCTTTTTCTAGATATTAACTCTTGTGATATAGGTTCTTTAAGCTTTTAAGGTGACAACATGGCATCCTCACCCAACTCATCTGGCACATCTATGGATTTTTTGCTTCCACTTTCTACTCCTAAACCTTTTCCTGTTATTTCGGCTCCCATACCTTTCCTTTCTGTTTTTCTTTCATCATCACCTGATCTTTACCATTTTACTTGATTAAGAGCTCTTCTTTCTTATCTTAATGACTAACATTATTATTCTGCTATTACTTCTCTTTATGAGCCTTGCTCTTATCACGAGACCAGTTTTGACTCACTTTGGCAGCATATAATGAATGATGAATTCAATACTCTTATTTCTATCCATATTTGGGACCTGGTTGACTTGCCTTCTCATAAAACTACAGTGGGCTATAAATGGGTGCATAAAATTAAGACTCGGGTAGACGGATCAATGAAGCATTATAAAGCTCGTCTTATTGCAAAGAGATTCACTCAAGAATATGGCATTGATTATAAAGAGACATTTGCTTTCGTGGCTCACTTGGCTTTTTTTCTGTCTTTGCTAGTTGTTGTAGCTATACAAAGATGAACATTATTCCAAATGGATGTACAAAATGCCTTCCTTTATGGTGATTTCACTGACAAGGTTTACATGAACCCTCGTCCTAATACTCTCATCCTCCTTAGAAAGTTTGTTGACTTCGTAAAGCACTTTATAGACTTAAACAATCTTCTCAGGTTTGGTTTTCTAAGTTCAGTTCTGTGCTGGCCTAGTAGGGGTTTACTCCCAGTACCTATGACTCTGCATTATTTATTCATCACTCTTCTACTACTCTATGTCGATGATATGGTTATAACTAGTGATAATTTATCTAGCATCAAGGCATTTCAGCAGTTTCTTAGTCAACACTTTGAGATGAAGGATTTAAGCTCACTTAGCTATTTTTGGGTCTTGAGTTTACTTCTAGTTTGCAAGGATATTATCTCTCCCAAGCTAAATATGCTTTTGATCTTCTCTCTTGAGCTAGTCTCATTGATAATAAAACTATTAATAGTCCTTTGGAATCCAATGTGAAGCCACTTGCAACTAAAGGGGAACTCTTATCTAATACTACTTTCACTGACGGCTTGTTGGGAATCACATGTATCTCACTGTGAGTCACTCAGACATCTTTTATGCTATCACTTTGGTTAGTCAATTTATGCATGCATCCTGATCTACACACTATGCAGTTGTTCTTTGGATTTTGAGCTATGTTAAGAGTACTTTATTTCATGGACTTCTCTTTTCTTTATCTTCTCCGTTATAGTTGTATGCTTTTTAGGATGTTGATTGGTCAGGTGATCCTACTAATCTTTATTCTACTACTGGTTATTCTTTTCTTTTTGGTATTTTACTCATCTCTCGGCAAAGTAAGAAGTAGTATATTAGTCCATTATTACCCACTCTAGTACCGAGGCTTAATACCATACACTTGTTGAAACTACCTTTGAAGTCCTCTGGCTTCGCTAGTTCCTTGCAAATATAGATATCTTTTTCACTAGTAGCAGGCCTTTGTATTGTGATAATACTAGTGTCATCCAGATCGCCCATAATGATGTCTTTTATAAGCGTACGAAGCACAAAGAGATTGACTGTCATTTTATTCGCCATCATCAAGCAAGGCACGTTCTAGTTGCATCAAGTTCATCTATTAACGAGCTTATCGACATTTTCACTAAGTCTCATCCGTCTGGTCGTCCTCGTGAGCTTGTGTTCTAAATTAAGTTAACATATTCATTGCCATCTTGAGTTTAAGAAAGAGTGTTAACATATATAAACTTATTTGATTTGGTTTATATGTTATATATGCTAGCAGTTAGATTGGTGTAAATATAGAGATTGGCATATTCTCTTATGTACAGTTTCTCTATTAGTTCGTAGGTTGTCTATATAAACATTATGTGTATTGTTGTAATGATAGATCAATTCAATTCTTTTTTCTTTTTATTATAGTTCTCTTCTTCTTTATTTTTTCAATATAGATGCTTCCGCTAACATAAAATATAAATAAGTTAAAACACCATCCCTACCCTGTACAACAACAAACTCAGCTTTTTGCTCAAAGGCTAAGTTTTTGGGGATTATTTTTAGGTTTATATGATAATTGTTTTATTAAAATTTGAGTTTTTATTCACATTTTAAAATGGGTAGGAGAATCTATGAGAGATGTGTGAAAAAAAATTACTTATTTTTACATAAGTTACACTTGATATGAACTTTGAGGTGGTGATACAGGTGAGTTGATGAGAGACTATGTGAGCTACTACCTATCCTATCCCATGTTGTTTGGGTAAATTGAGGTGAAGTATCATTTACATCTTATTCAATTTTTCTAAAGTACAATACATTTTAAAGTCGTCGGTTGTTGCACTTTATTAAAACTCCAAAATCAAGCATGCATGAAAGATAATAGTGTTACGGTAGCACCAATGATAGGTAAGAACGATTACACAACGAACAATTTAAGGAAGAACAACATCACATAACAACATATGCAATGAAATGAGTGCCTTACCACTACCACAACTCCCTTTAATTCAGCTGCAGTTTCTCAATTTGATTAATTTTTATTCTTATTTCATGTTCTTTACATTTTGTTCACTTTCTTTGACTAAATACTCTCCATACAAATGATACTTGTGTATAATTTTACTTTTACAACTTCAAATTTCACTATAAATAGTTTTTATTTCCAAAAGTTTTCAATAGTTCATCACTTATGTTAAAAAAATAATAAAAGGCACTCATGTGTTGCACGAATATACGATTCGTTTTAAATGTAATGCAATAAAATTTAAAACGCAACAAAAAATTACCAACATCAATATTTTAAGGACTATAAAGATAAATTTTGTTTTATTTTTTATATTTTTAACAATCATAAAAAAAACATGTTGATGGATATTTCTTTAATCTTTTGGGAAGCCCACAGTATGAATTTGGGTGAAAATAGACTTAGGGGTTAAACATTCATTTTTTGCCCCAAATTTGGATTAGCTTTAAATTTGTTTGATTGACAAAGAACATGTTGAGAAATATTTTTTTAACCATTTAGGAAGCTCGTATTATGAATTTCAACCTAAAATGAGGTCCAAACGTAAAATGATAATTTTTCGCTTAAGTTCAAACATTCAAAATTTTCCGTGTTGAAAAAAGACTTCTTGAGAAATATTTCTTAACTTTTTGGGAAATCGAATATTTGAATATGTGACATAAAACAGGTGCAGGATAAAAAAAAAAATATCATTTTTACCTGAAGTTTAAAATAACCTAAAATTTGCTTACTTATTAAAAAATGTGTGATGAATATTTGTTAATCTTTTGGAAAGTTTAGAATACAAATCTGAATAAAAATGGATACAAGGATAAAATGATATTCAAACTTAGCCCATAAAATGATTATGGGCTAAGTTTGAATATGTTTGAAATTTACTAAGTTGATATAAACATGTTAAGTGATATATTTTTTTAGCCTTTTGGAATGTTTAGAATGTAAATCTGGGCTAAAAACGAACTAAGTGTAAAACAGTCATTTTATGATTTGAATTTGGATCTATTAACATTTGCTAACTTGATATGATAGATGTGGACGTAGCTGCAGATGAGTCATTGGGCCAGTTAGAGTGCTAAAAGCTTAAGAAGAATCGTAAGAGTTAATGGGCCTAAGGTATTATCAGTAAATAGTGTTTTGGGCATAACTTTTAATCCGTAAAGAATTACGCCGCCCACTACATCTTTTCGAGAAGCTCTAGCAGAGGCCTAAGACATAGCAACTGGGTTGACCTAGTTGAGGCTGTTTTCAGCCTTAAAAAATTTTATTTTAGTAGTTTTTTCATTATTGTTTAATTTCAAACTTTGTTAAGGGATTTCTTTTCTCTAATTTTTGCTTGAAGTTTAGGATTTATTACTTTCAGATGCTTCATGAAACTTGCTAAGGATTATTTCTAAACCTTTTGGGATGATTGTAATATGAATTTAAATCGAAACTATGGTCCAAAGGTAAAACATTTATTTTATGGCTCGAGTTTAGGTTTGACAAAAAATTACTATGCGTATTACAAATGATTTGAGAAAATATTTATTAAACTTTTGGGAAATCAAAAAGCAAATCTATCAAAGAGTGGGCTTAGAGTTAAAACAATAATTTTTTGTCATTTTAATATATATATATTTTTTATAAATATTTAATAAAACTTTTTTTTTCTTTTTATAAATTTGACAATTAGAGTAGAAATTCTTTTGTTTAGAGAAGGAATGAAAATGAAGAAATAGAATATCATAGCTCTTCTGAGGGAATGGCTATACCAATTTGTAAATAAGTGTATCAAACAAGTGAATAGAATGAAAGTATAAGAATGACCGTGTCATTCCCTTTGTATCAAACTAAATTTTATTTCCTCAATCAAAACTTAACAACGGGTGACTTGCATCTTGAACTATTATGTCTTGCTTCTTCACATCCTTTACAATTAACTTCCCTTGCATCTTAAATTGAGACTTAATTCGTTTCTTCCTAAGTCGTTCAAGGAGATGTCTCATAGTGGGAAGAATAGGGGAATCATGCAGTTGAAAAGATATGCCATCACGAGTCACGGCTACGGGAATCATATTGGAGAGTTCATCTATAGGAGGCTCATCATATGTTGAAATTAGAGGGGATCATATGCTCGAAAGAACATATTATAGTCAGGACATTTAACAAATCATATACTAGATCAAAGACATTAACATCACATGAACCTATGACGGTCATGATATGCAAGTATAGAATTCCACTAATCACTCATTACTTATAACTATTTGTTCTATAGTAGAGCCCGCATCGTACTTCTACCCATGATACTGAGCAAATACATATATAGTACTTTTGATGTGTTTAGAGCTATGATGAAATACTTTTCCAGTAAATCAATCTCCAAAATGTGACAAACCTTATTAACAAACTGGTTGTAATTGGTATTATTGTCAATTAACGAAATATTAATCACACTTCCCACATAAACATAGGTCATATCTCCATTTAAATGTGTTTTTTGGCACCAAAATGAATAAAGGCTATCATCTTTTTTCCTTGACCATCAATTAAATCCATGTTAACTTTTTTTTTTTTTTTTTTTTTTACATAATGTGATGCTGGATTATAAGATAATCCATTTTCAAAATAAAATAAATACATTAGTCTAACGTTGGTACATAAATGTCAATGTTTGAGGATACGCACTTAGTGCAAAATGAGTTTACACAATAAACCATGTTAAAGTAGACGGATCTTTCTATTACCATATTCATCCTACAAGCAGCAAATAACACCAGTCTCATAATATTACTCAATTAATTGATCAAACCAAAAAATAGATAATTTTTTTTTTGGAGTTTGTGAATAATTACTTAATCTGAAAATATATTATTTATCTTTAATTGAATTAATTTTGAAAATATCTTTCTATTATTTGTATGAATATTTACACTATGTCAAATTGTATGAGAAATATTATGGAGACAAAATAAATACTGTGAGGGCACTTTTCTGATCGCAAAGAGCAATCATTTGACCGTGACCCTCTTTTTACCCCTCACACTTGAAGCAATTGTGTATTTGCCACCCTAACGAAGATGCATTTTTTCCAACTTGAACCCCTAACCTTTAAGTATTAAAGGAAGGGTTGAGTTGGTACTCATGACCATTTAGACTATGTGTTGCCAAAATATATCTTACTCGACAACGATAGTGTAATATCCTAGGTTGTTCGTATAAATGATAATTGGTGGTGATCATTTGTTGACTACGTAACATTGATTCAATATGGTATATTTGTAATATCCTGGATTTTAGTGTAAATATAAATTCATGATGTTAAACATGTTTTTAGAGTGATATTATGTTAATGAAGTAGTATTAGTCATTAGGGATGCCTTAGGGTCAAAAATTTTGAGAAAAATGGATCAAATACTACAAAAATGGACACTTTGTGTCAGGTGATAGCTAAGGGGCACCCATGGGTTTTGATGGGCGCCCATGACCCCTGAGGGGCACCCGTGGTGACTCTTCCCCAGTTGTTCGATGAAATGTCACTGAGAATCGAAGTTTTCCTGTTCGATGAAATGTCACTGAGAATCGAAGTTTTCAACTTTTGGTAGGCGCCCCTCTGATTCATGGTAGGGTGCTCATGGCCTTGAAGAGTGCCCATGATGTATGTGGGGCGCCCCACTTGTACAGGAAGTGATCTGACGTGATGAGGTATGGCTTGAACAGTGAAACCCATACCCTTTTGTCCCTATGGAAATGCTAGGGGTATGGGGAGGCCCTCAAATTAGCTAAAAACATTGCATTATATATATATGTATAAGTGAGTAAGAAAGAAGAGAGAGAAAGAGAAATTGGATGTTGAGAAGAAGAAAGGAAGACGGAGAGGTTTGGAAAAAGAAGAAGGAACCAAAAAAGACATAACGAAAAGTCTTCATCTTTGGTGAGTTTTCTAGTTTGATTTTACCCTTAGTTATTCATAAGTTCATGACTTAATCTAGGGTTTATTTTTTTTTTCCATGGTACTGTAGGTGATTTCGATCAAAGAAGGAGTTGAAGATGTGTGAGTTGAGTTGCTCAAAGTGGGAGAATAAGAACACCATTTCATTTTTTCTTGCTTCTTCTTTGCTCAAGTTGAGGTAGGGATTCTTTAATTTCTTTTAGTATATATTTAATGTGAGGGAGTTGAGAATATGATTTTGTAGGGATTAATTAAAAATATGATAGTATGAGAAGATAGATTATGGAAGAAACCAAAGTTATGTATGTTAGTTGGGAAATTGAAACCTAGATTTAACATAGAGAGAGTGTGATGATATGAGTTGGTTTTTATTGGTTTTTTTGGAAATTTTGGCACTAGAATACATCTATAAAACCTTGTTTTGACTATATATGGAATGAGGTAACTTTTGGAAACCTAAAACTTGTAAATTTTGGGCCAAACTAGAAATTAGCTGTGCTGGCAAGCAGAGGGGCACCCATGACAATGGGAGGGGCACCCGTGACCAAGATGGGGCACCCATGACCATAGTGGGGTGCCTATAAATTGTCAAAAAATCAAAAATTGAGCTGGGTTGCTTAAATTGTTTAATAGTTGGGTCATACCGTAATACTAACTTGTTATTCTACCTAATTTGGATCATAAGGGTTTAATAATCATATTATGGAATAAAATATTGAAATATAGCATAATCGTATGCAAGCTTGAAATGAATATTGATTATTATATTAGTTATTAAAGTTATGTTAATTGTTGTATGTTCAAAGGTGATGAAAAAGTTTAATGGTACATGAATAAATGATGAGTTGCTTAGCAAATTGGCATATGATTGAGTTGTGGAAAATATGTGATGTTGATTGAGAATTAATTTTTATTAAGTGATTTATTATAAGCCGAGGAACATGGTGGGATATGGAAAATAAGAAGGATTGTGAGTTTTACTCTCGGGTTGAAAAACCCAGAACCTGCATGGGGTTTGGTGCTCATGCCATTTAGGTTAGTATCCCATAATCATGACATTACTATTTGCCGTTTCCGTTGGGTCTGGACTCATAAAAGACGATAATTGTTATGGCTAATCGTGGCCCTGGTCTATGGTCCTAAACGATGACGTGACATGCACCTATTCCCGATATTTAAATTGGAAGAATATGTGATTGATTTGTTGTTGATGTTGTGATGTAAATGGATTATGTGTTAAGAATTACATATGGTACTAAAAAGAGAAAGTAAATGTGGAAGTGTAAATATAAAATGTATTAACTTTGTAATGACCATGTTTGTGTTTATGATAAGAAAATGAAGAAATATTGTCACTTGATAAAGGTAAGGTGAAATGTCTAAATAAGTGGTGGTATCACATGTTTGAAATTGAGGAAAATAAAAGATTATAAAATGTTGCATATTTAATGTTGTTATTTTATAAGGTTTATATGTTATTTTGGACTTACGTGGGCACAAGTAGACCGTGTTCACGTCCCTATAGACTTTGTTGTAGGAAATAATCAGGATAACTAGGTGGGCACAGGAGCATGACTAGATGAGCTCGAGCATGAGTACTCATGGGACTTAGTTAGAATTTTTGGTTAAATGAGGTAAATATTAGTGGAAAGGTAATGTGGTTGTGTATAAAGAGACTTACTGTGATTTTGGGTTGTGAAGGCCTCAAGGCCTGGGTGATGTAATTATAAGTGGAGTATGTTGAGAGATGATGGTTTAAACTTAAATTGCTTTACTTTTACCTTATGTTGTTGGTTCACCACAGGGATGTTGCGTTGCTCTGATATGGTGTTGGGTATGATGTTGAATGTATTTATGTATTTATCACTCACCCCTTGAGTCACGAGACCCAGGGCGTAACAGGTTGGTATCAGAGCCTAGGTTAGAATACCTAGGGGATAGTGGGAGTCTAGCATTACATATTACATATCTGTGTGATATAGTTGACATTTAGATATTGTTAAAATGGGCCTATTAGTGTTTTGTGGAATAGTTTGTTGGTGAGAATGGTTAAAACTAAGAACGATTGTTAGAACATTGAATGCAATGTCTGGAGATATAAGAACTTAGAAAATAAGACCGATGTGGGAGTAAAGGATGTAATCCCTGGTGGCTCTTTGAGACTAAGTATATTTTAATTCTGATCTTGAGAAAAGAGTGAGAAATAATTATGGATATAATAGAAAACTTGTAAGTTTGAAGAGTAAAGGACTTAGAGAGTCTAAGGTTGTGATTTAAGGGTTTGTTAAGATTACGACTTATTGTTGATAGATGTGTGATTATGGAATGATTTAGAAGCAGAAATGGCAATGGTAGAGAATTAAAATTTGATAAGCAGTAATTGATTGTTACAATTGAATAGTCATGATTGGTTATTTGATAATATTATAGTTCAGATTTGTCATGAAATGATATTTCTTGGTAATGTATTAAGTGTTTTGAGAAAACTTTGGAGTTAGGTGGCTAGTTAGAAATTTAATAGGATGGAGTATCAAGTTTGTTTATGTGGGTGATGTGTAAATTTTGGATGAGATTCCTGAGAATGGGAGGGATTAATCTCCCAAAGGTTAGATGGATTTTCCTATATTTTTATGCTAGGTGTCTCTTCAATTTTTCTATTAGGCCATACTTTATGGCACCAACTAAGTTTTAGAAGTTTAGAATTTATTCAAGTGGTTGGAAAATTTTAATTTTATATCATATAGCATGGGATATTGTGACATTTGTAATTCGTGTTAAAAATGAAGGGTAAAAGGTTTGAAGTTTAAGTAAAGTTAAAGTTGTCAGATTAAGTAGTAATTAAAAAGGGGCATATTGCTCACTGAATTTTTATGATTGGATTGAATTTTTGGGAATTAAGGATGAATAGTATGAATTCAGCTTGACTAAGATAAAGTTTAGAGTCAAGTAATACGTGATTAAATGGTTATGAGGATCCTCCGAATGGTTTAGTGTATTAGTTAAGTATATCGAAGATTGTGTTTTGATATCTGAGCTTTATGGATTTGGCAGATTACTGGTATTATCCTACCGAGGATATCTTTTGGTTATTAGACTAGTTGACTTGAATAATTGTGAAAAATGAGTAGAAATTTGTGGGGTAATGATAGTAAGGACACTTTGTGAGGGGGCTGAGAAATAAGTTGATTGAAAATTTTATGATGTTTATTTTACCTGGGAAGAAGTAACCTCAATATTGTGAAAAGATACAAGAAAATTTAAATGGTGTGCTAACGTATAATAATCAAATGACAATGAAAGTCGATGTAGTTAAAATCATATGAAAGGGAATTAGTTGTGTTTAACTTAGCAATAACTATGGTGGTTCAGCATTAAAGCGGGACTGTGATTAGTAGAATGGCAGAATAGTTTAAAAGGCATTAGAACATAAGAATGTCGAAGGCATTTGTTTCTATAAGGTAAATTGATTATGAAGTGAGGTAATTGGATGGAATTCTGAAAAGGATGTTGACTATAAATTCTTCAATATTATTTAAATAAGGTTAAATAATGTTCGATACCTTAAATTAAGAGTTGAAGAGTTTACCTATTGCTAAAGTTACATTTGGAGGAGTTTGTGAGGAAATGTTTGGGAATTTGAGGGTTTTGGGATGGAAATGTTGGTAATAAAGAAATAATATTCTAAGAAATGAGCTACTCATGGTGGTAATGGAAGATCATATTTCATGTTATCTATTATACTTTTTGACTTGCGGGATGGATACTAGTTATTCTAAATTTAGAAAAAGGACTAGTTGTAGTTAAATCCATGTTTTATTGATTCTAAAATTTTGTCTACACATTCTAATGCTGAAATCTCCTTATTATTTTGATGTCTTTTGTATTACAACATTGATATTAGATGGGACGGTTATGGAGTTGATTTAGTTCAATGTTAATATATTTTCTGGATAGTTAAGTTATTTTGTTTTATCCTAAATTGTGAATGATATGATTTTGACACCCTAATTGAGCAAAGTAATAGAGTGTTGAATTGGTAATTGTGAATTAGTCCTTCAGATAATCTTATCAGCATTTTAATTGATTCTTGATCTTTTGAAGATTGAGGTGCTTTACTTTATGGGTTGGTGATTAATTATTAACTTTGAGTGTCAATGGAATATCACGGGTATGCCCTGATTGATAATATAGTAGAAGGTTATGGGATGCCATTATAGAACTAGTTTTTTTGAGAAATGTAGTACCAAAATATATTCACAAATTGGTAATTTGAGTTCAAGAGCAGGTAAGTGTATAGTACCTAAATGAACCTGATTGATAATATAGTAGAAGGTTATGGGATGCCATTATAGAACTAGTTTTTTCGAGAAATATAGTACCAAAATATATTCATAAATTGGTAATTTGAGTTCAAGAGCAGGTAAGTGTATAGTACCTAAATGAACCTGGGGAAAAAGAAGCTTGGGAGTTGTAGCCATATGAAATTGTGGCGTATCTTGGCAGTACTAAGAGAAATTTTATGCAATTTTCATGATAAGATAAAGGATAATTGAGAAAGTTTGGAATAAAGGATCTTGATAACTATTTGGAGGTCTAACCTAAGAATTTGGAAGAGGTTTAAAGGTATTAGTTATACAGGATTTACCATAATTGTTGGACTCTGAAACAATTAATTTGAATCCATATAGTTAATAGATTAGATGTGTCGATATGATCAACTAAAGTACGATGATACTATGAATTACCTTGAGCACCACCAGAATTGAGAATTGTATTCTGGATATACATGCATAAAGAAGGTTATGGTAATTACGAAGGAAATTAGAACAGATAAAATAAGGAGTTTTTGGTTGAATTTAATTTAAGTACTTATTCTATGATGTTTTATGGATTGTGACCCCATACGGAGAATTGAAAAATTTGACCTTAATCATCTAATTGGTATGTCTGGTTTCAATTAAGAGAATTATTGAAGTATTGTACATTTGTTGGAATCTTGTTGTCATGCCTCGGGTCCGGGGATTCGAGGTGTGAGTGATAAACATACAAAGCATGAATAAATGAGATAAAAGCATCAGAGCGACACAGCATTCACGCAATGGATCCGCAAAACCTCCCCTATTATATGAGGGCCTAAACCTGTGATAGTGGGTACCTGTGAATAATAACCTATTAGCTATCTCACGCTGCCAAGCCATTACGCAGTGGAGTTATATGATATCATTCATAATTCTACTAAATAAGATCACTAAAGCCTTTAAAGGCCACGCAGTCAGACTCATGATAGATAACATGCGTAAGAAATTAAATGTAGATGAATATTACATTAGAATTACAATCCAAGGCCTTATGGCTATTACATTTCCAAACCCAAAATGAATCCAAAATTTATACATCTCATTATAAAATATACATTTCTTTTACAACATCTACATTATCAAAGTACAGCAAAATCCCAAAATGA
>JAVXUM010000037.1:19194643-19209405 GCA_035590655.1 Pouteria glomerata
CTGGCCTGGTTGTACATTAGAGAAGTCGTAAAGTTGTATGGCACGCTAGTCTCCATTGTCTCTGACCGAGATTCCCGTTTTGTTTCCCGCTTCTAGTAGAGCTTCCAAGCAGCTATGGGGACGGACTTATGCTTTAGTACTGCCTTTCATCCCCAAATTGATGGCCAGATGGAAAGAACCATTCAAGTGTTGGAAGATATGCTTCAAGCTTGTGTCTTGGACTTTAAGGGGTGTTGGGAGGATCATTTGCCACTGGTGGAGTTTGCTTACAATAATAGCTACCAAGCCAGTATTGGCATAGCTCCATTTGAAGCTTTGTATGGTAGGCCATGTAGATCCCCAGTGTGCTGAACACAAGTCGGAGAGAGAACTATTATGAGACCGGAATTGGTTCGGGAAACAAATGGGAAAGTAAAACTCATCAGACAATGGTTGGAGACAGCCTGGAGCTGACAAAAGAGTTATGCGGATCAGCGGAGATGACCATTGGAGTTTCAGAAAGGAGACCACGTGTTTTTGAAGGTGTCACCCCGCAAAGGGTAATTCCGCTTTGGTAAGCAAGGGAAGTTGTCTCCCCGTTACATTGGTCCATTTGAGATACTGGCACGGATAGGAGAGGTAGCCTACAGACTGGCGCTACCACCACAACTGTCGGGGGTACATGAAGTGTTTCACGTCTCCATGTTACAGAAGTATATATCAGATCCCTCATATGTGTTGAATTGGGCTGACTTAGAGGTCGACTCAGATGCCGGATACGAAGTGAGGCCGGTTCAAATTTTAGACACTCGAGACCAGGTGCTTAAGGGTAAGATCATTCCTTTGGTTCGAGTGTTATGGAAGCATCATGGCGTTGAAGAATCCACATGGGAGCATGAAGTCGAAATGAGAGAACGATACCCCGAGTTATTTTTTTAAATTGTGTAACTTTTGGATGTACTTGTATATGAAGATTGTCAGTGTAATAAAATTTTGAGGACGAAATTTTTGTAAAGAAGGAAGACTGTGATACCCCGGGTTCTCGAGATAAATGAAAATGGCATTTAAATTGAACCGGGATGAGTTTAGGTGTGTAATGGTGCCTTGAAATCAAGAGTTGGTGAGTTCAAATGTTGGTTGGGAGGTTTGGAGGGTTCAGGTATAGCATGGCCTCGGTGGGCGTCCGAGTTGGCGTGCGCCCGAGGGATCTCCCCGGGTGCGCCCGAGGCAAGCCGCAGACACCAGGCCAAATTGGCTCTCGGCGGGCGCCTACGTCCGTGCTTAGGCGGGCGCCCACGTCGCGTGTGCCCAAGGAATCCCACGGCGGGCGACCGAGCCATTCTAGTGGCCTCCTGCAGTTTGGTTCGGCTATGTAAATTTTGAAGTATAATTTTTGACCAAGTCAACACCAATTGAGTTTGACCAAGTCATGATTATGGGAAAGGAGAGGAAGCTCGGCCAAACATGAATAGGAGACCAACTCTTTTGTTTCTTCTTCAATTGGCTTTTGTGGGAGTAGAAATTAACATTAATTGGTAGTGGGACCATGGCCATTAAATGAGAAGACTTTGCTTGCTTAACATATATATATTGAATGAATGAATAGTAGGAGAAGCTTGGCCGGCCAACCTAGGTAGATACAAATATATATATCTATGTTATTGGTTGAAGACTTGCCATGTGGGAGATGGTAATTGGCTCTTAGGAAGCTATTTGGTTGGTCTAACTAATTTGGTTAGGAGAGTTTAAGGAGGTTTGGTTAAAAGGGAACAAGATGATCAACTAAAAAAATGGAAGACAAGTCTTCCAAGTAAGCCTTTAAGTGTATGTATAAGTGTTTCTTGGGAGAGCTTAAGGCATTTGGCTTTTTACACTTTACACCATTTTAAGACTCACCAAAACAACCTTTGAGAACTAAGGAAAGGAAAATAGAGAAAGAACATTCGGCCAGCCAAAGGAAAAGAAAGGAAGAAGAATAAGAAATGAGGAAGAAGAAGAAAAGAAGGAGAATTTCTTGAATCTTAGGTAAGCCCTTCATACTCTAGTTTCATTTAGAAGAAGGCTAGTCTACCTTTTTTAGTCTTGAATATGAACTAAAGGATGAACTTAGGTTCTTTGAAGGTGTGGGTGATAAAATTCAAGAAAAAGAGAAGGAGTTTGAAAGAGAAGCTTCATAACATCAAATCTGAATTTAAGGAGTTGAGTTCCATTTCTCTTGAAACCCTTCAAGTTTCGGCCAAGAAAGAGAGGTAGGGAGACCTATCACTTCCTTAATATGTATTTGATTGTAAATACTTCTTCTTGAAACAATTGTTGTGTTGTGACGTATTGAGGACCTAGCAATGAATTATTGGGTAACCTAGGATGGTTAAAGAGATGTTTATAACCTAGGTTCATGTGGTGGTTAGTTGATGACCTAGAATTGGTGGAAGTAGAATTAGTAACCTAAAGGTATTGAAATCGATGGTGATGACTTGAGAATTCACTCACTTACTCAACTTAACCTCAAAATTTAAATCTGAAATTTTTGGTGACAATGAGTATATTGAACCTTTATTCAAGACTAGAAACTTGGTTTAAATGTGCATGGGAAATACCTCGATTCTTCTTGCAAAATGTCTAAATGTTTGTGGCTTGAAGTGAACCGTGGAATGCAAAAAAATGGAGAAAAATATTGCAAGTTTTCCCTTAGCAAAAACTGAAAATTTTCTTGTTTAAAGTGATGTATTTGAGTTGACATTGATGTGGTTCCAATGGCTTTGCATTTGGAATTTAATGGCTATTTTTAAGTTTGTGTTGTAACCCGATGCATAGTTCATGATGATGATTGAAAGACGTGATGAATGATGAACTCAAATGTTCTAAAAAGATAAAATTGGTTGATTTTGAATGGGGATAGTGGGGTAAGAAAAATAGTAGGGGCTGAGATACCCTCGAGTCGAAAGTCCCAGAACCTGCGTAGGGTTGGTTGGTGTTTATACCAGTAGGTTAGTAGCCTACGAAATGACTTGTATATTTGGCGTAGCATCGCCCTGAACCTCGATCCTAAAGCACGATTTTGTGATTCGTTTGGCATAGCGTCGCCTTGGGCTGAGACCTTAAAGCACGATTTGGCGTATCGTCGCCCTGGGCTGCGACCCTAAAGCACGATTTGGCATAGCGTTGCCCTGGGCTGTGACCTTAAAGCACGATGGGATTGTACCCACCCCGGTGTTTGTGTGTGAAACGATGGAAATGATATAAAGTGAAAATCTTAAATTCTTGCATGCTATTGAGATTTCAAAAATTGCTACATTGTTCGTGGAGTATATAAATTGCTTGCACCATGTTTAATATGCCCGTTACTTGTGATTATGAACTTCATGCATACATCATATACATATTATTGTGAAGTGTCGTGAGCACACGTATTTAGTGCTCACGCCCCTACAGATACCATTGCATGACCCACACAGGGGAGACTAGATGAGCCTTGAGTCTAGCTGGATGATTTTACAAGGAGTGCTGCAAACGTGTAGCCATTTTTGTATTTTGATAAATGTATAGTTAAAAATGGAAAGTTATGTAAGATTTATGTATGTTGGTTATTGGATGGAAATGGCCTAAGAGTCGGTGATGTATATTTCTTTGGAGGATGTATATTTATTTTATCTTTTGGAAATGTAATGGCCTTAAGGCCCGTATATGGAACTGATGCTTTGGTTGCCTCCTAGATTCATAACTATCAGTTTACACTAGTTAGAAGATGAGAATGTATGATTTTGGTGGATGTTAGATTGGTAGGTGAATATTATACACCGGGTTATTTGTTATAGGCCCAGGTTTTAAACCATTTAGTCCTTAATATAGTAGGGGAGGTTTTGTGAGTCCGTTGCATGACCGCAGCGTTGCTCTGATATGGTTAGCCCGGTTCTCATGTCTTGTGTGTTATTTACTCACTCTCCGGGTCCCCGGACTCGGGGCGTAACAGGATTGTTATCTTATTCATGATCTCCTAATTAAGAAGGATCTCATTATCCTATTTGTATGCTCAGATTCTTAGTTAGGTGACATACTCACTAAGCTTTTATCTCGCTCTATATTCCAACAATTCTATTCTAAGCTGAGCATGTTTGATATTTATGCTTCAGCTTGAGGGAGAGTGTCAGAATATTTCAGAATAATTAGAGAATAATTGATTGATTTTGATTGATTATGATTTGCTCTAATTTCCTTTCTTGTCGACTGTAATTTCCTTTCATAGTTGTAATCATTTATTATAAACATAATGCTAGAGAGCGAGGCTAAGAAAACTCCCTAATTTCTTCCATTTTATTCTTTAACTGTCTACATGGGAGGATTTGATCCGCCAAGATTGATGGCCACGTGATACTCATCTGGGTCTTGAGTAAGCATCGATCAGACGCATAAGGTGGTTCTCATCCACCATGAAAGATTCCCATGCCTTTGGCCTCCCATTCCCTTTTAGCAAGTTGTATTCATTCGTAATGTCACTGTTTAATAAAAGACAAAATAGTTAATTACTCAAAGACCCTTCAACTAAAGATAATTTTTATTTGGCCCCATCAATTATAAAATCTTGTATTTTGACTCCTTTAATTATGAAGAAAGTGTTCTATTTGAGAGTCTGTCAACATATTTAGGGAAAATGACATGCATACCCTTGTATGTGCATTAATTAGATTAATTATACATAGACCTCCACAACTAAAAGTAATATTTACTTTATCCTCGTCAACTATAAAATTTCATATTTTCAACCCACTAAACTATTAAAAAAAAATAGTTTCTGTTCAGAACTATTTCAAAAATAATGATGAAAAATTCACATGGCCCTTGCAAGTGGTTATAAAATTAAGGTTTTAATTTTAAAATATCATTAAAAGATAACAAACATCTATATAGTTACTTTAAGTAATTTTTACAACTATAAAATTTTACATTTTTAACCAACTAAACTATAAAAAAAATAATTTAATTTAAGAACTATTTCGAAATAATGATGAAAAATGCACATGACCCTTACAAGTGGTAATAAAATTAAGGTTCTAATCCCAAAATATCATAAAAGTTAACAGACATATATAGCTAACTTAAGAATTTTTACAAAATAGAATAATATATACATCTTCTGTATCATAGAGAGGAAAAAAATAACAGTCAAAATTTACAAATTCCTTTTCCATTTGATAAAAAATAAATAAATAAAGCGCACTTCACCATACTTTTTCCCTTGTGCGGCATAGCTTTTTTTACATGGGTTATGTTGGATTATAAGTGATCTATAAGTCATATTTATTGTGCATTTGAAAGGCTATTAATAAGAGTTTTATTGGCCCATACATCTTTACTATTATAACAGTTATACTGATACACGAGGTGTGTCAAGCCTAGATAATACAGTTAAGGTGGATCTTATGTATGAATGATTTTTCATACGTAGATAGATATGATTTCATCAATTACTTTTTTGTTTTTTTTCATATTAGTTCATAGTTAGAGTGGTTTGGCCAACTCACTCAGTTAGTTATTACAGTTGTGACCTCAATTTACAAAATGGTTTAGCTCGACCATTTAGGTGGTGACTCAAGGTTAAAGTGTTGGTGTGCTTTGAGCACATCTAACCAGATCAAGGGTAAGAATATATTACCACAATTATTAGTGATCATATCATTTTTTGTATGGCTACTAGCTGTAAGCAAGTCTTAACCCTGAGGGATTAGATAACTCAAGTTCTTAATAGTGTATGGTTTGACTTATTAGATAGTGAGACTTTGGTATGGTTAATATGTCGATATTTTGGGCAAAAATTGTTTAAGCTTGGGAACTCACAATCTCAACATCGTTATTTCATTTAAGTATTCATTTAATTCAATCCATGGTTTGGTCATTATTGGTATGCCAAGTTTTTTCTATTTATTATATTATTATTATTGATAAAATATTATTTGTTCTCAAAAGAGATTTTTAGGAAATAATAAGTGTTCAGTGATCAATATTTATTGGTTGCAGTTTTCGAGGATTACTCCATTCATTAGGGGTTAATGTGGAAATAAAACAATCCTTATCAATATAGAAAATGAAAATCTTAGACCTCGTTTGGTTTGTTTTTTTATTTTATTTTTAATTTTTATTTTTTATTTTCTGTTTGGAGCTCATTTTTCATTTTGAGTTTTCGAAAATAAGGAAAACAGTTTAAAGCGCATTTAGTCACTTGTGTTTTCAAATTTTATTTTAGAAAACAGAAAATAAATTTACACATAAAATAAAAAATGACAAAAAAATCATTTTGAGTATTTTTAATTCAAAATAAGAAAAACATAATATGTTTTTTTTTTTTTTTTTGCATCTTGGAACTTTTAGAACATAAAACACATAAAATAAAAAACAGAAAATAAAAAATCAAACAAATACCACCTTAAAGATTCTTCCCTTGCACATAAAGGATTGAATTGCCTACAGAAAGACACTCATAGGACGGCCCAATCATAATAAGAGGATTCCTACTATTCTATTCAACTAGCTAAGTTTTGATAGAGAAGACGGAAGAAAGTCTGGTCAAGAGTCCTATTACTCATTCCCTAATCCAACTGTGATCAATGAAGAAGATTTCTAGGTTTTTGAAGACTAAATAAAAATCAAGACCAAATCAATGCTCACTGTTCAAGGTGTGCAACTACGTCTCGTAAAGGTGAATTACTAAGTCCTTATTCAAAGAATCAACAAAAGAACAAAGATTAAAATCATTGCTTAAAACCTTTGTGTTTTTTTTCATTGAAGAAGAAGGGGATGATTGAAGCTGAATTTCAGAGCAATGACTGCCATTTTTTATTACTTTTATCCCTTTCTATCTCTTTCTAATATATAAAATGTATGCATATATCATCTAGTCATTTAATATTTTTTTCAAATAATTTTATTTGCTATGATAGAATGGTATTTGGGACTTAATATCTTAATTTGTTACCATGTATAGGTCACATGATTTTTCTGTCATTTTTTTGAAATGGTTTTTGAACAAAATCTCATTTCATGGTTTAGAAGGTCAAAGTATAACATTTTTAATTGAAAGGATGAATTAAAAAATATTTTTTTTATTGAGGGAGTATCCGTGTTATAAGCAAATTTTATGGTATATAAAACCCTAATTTGTATAAATGATAATCTCAAAATCTTTTAAACTTATAACTTTCACATATAAAACTAATAATATTAAATACATACCTTAACCCATAAGGTATTCTTTAGTTTGATTGTTGTGCAGAAACCCTTTAATTAACAGTGTGTTTCTCTCTCTTTCTTCTTTAAACATTATTATATTTTTGATGGAAGATACGTACTATTATATAAGGTAGAAAAAGGACCAACTGGTTTTATTTTTTTATTTAAAATATGTCTATGATAACTATTATCCATTAGAGTCGTTTAATAAAAGTGAAACTTCTCTAAACATGACCAATAGGATTTAGTTAACGTTTAATTATTAAAATGTAATTATAATTTAAAATAATTATATCATTACAAAATAAGTTTATCGGCTACATAAATCTAACATTTTCCTACTTAGCCCATTAACCATATTTTAACTTTATCATTTAATAATACAATATAATTGTCATCATTAAGTGAAAGTCAATAAGTATCATGGCGATTGTACATCATTATATCGACATACTGTCTTCCATATACTACAACATTAACTGTCACTTAACATGATCTACAATTGAGAAGTTTAAATAATGGTCCAACAATAATGTATTGTGAAAGATTATTCATACTATCATTTATAAAATTCATGCATGTATACTAAATAAAACAGGAAATATCAGAAACACTTAAGTGAACTCAGAATGTCAAAGTTATCGACATCATAAAATATCATCTTTAATTACGTCACATGATACCCATTCTTTTTACATATTCATTAAATGTCTTTAGTGGCAATCCTTTTGTTAGTGGATCTACAATCATAAGATTGGTGCTAATACGTTCAATTAACACTATTTGGTTCTGAACTTCTTTTTTAACAGGAAAGTACTTCAATTTTATATTTTTAGTACCCTTGGAGTACTTGTCATTTTTAGAAAAGAAGATTATTACGGAGTTATTATAATAAATTTTTAGCCACTTGGCAATACTATCGACAATTCCAAGTCCTAAGATAAAATTTTGCAGCCGTAATCCATTAACAGTGGCCTTAAAATATACCACAAACTTAGCATCCATAGTAAATGCAACAATAATAAACTATTTTGTACTTTTCATGAGATTGCTTCACCAGTCAAAAGAAACAAATAGCCAAACGTAGATTTTCTAGTATCAACACACCTAAAAAATCTGAATCTGAATATCTTTTCACTTTGAGATGATTAGATCTCTTATAAGTGAGCATGTGATCCTTTATTCTTTGCAAGTATCTCAATGCTTTCTTTGTAGCCTTCTAATGATCCATTTCTGGATTACTTTGATATCTGCCCAATATTCCAATAGCAAAACTGATGTCTGGCCTAATATAAGTTTAGACATACATCAAGCTTCCAACAACGGATGCATTAGGTATCTTTTCTATTTGCATATGTTCTAATTCATTCTTCTGAAATTGCATAAGTCTAAACTTATCTCTTTTCTAAATTGGAAAAAACACTTGTAGAGCATTTTTTTTTCATCCCAAATCTCTCTAAAACTTTATTAATATATGTTTTTTGAGATAAACCTAAAAGTTCTTGTGATCTATCACAGAATATTTCAATTCTTACCACGTAGGATGCCTTACCTATATCTTTTATTTCAAAGTTCTTAGAGAAAAATATTTTTAGTCTTATGCAATAAGCCAAGATCATTAGCAACAAGTAAGATATTATCAACAGATAGAAATAAAAATATAAACTTGCCCCTACTAATTTTTAGATATATACACTGATCAATGGTGTTTTCTTTAAATCCAAAGAAAATGATGGTATCGTTAAATTTAAGATACCATTATCGCAAGGCTTGTTTAAGTCCATATATTAACTTTCTTAGTTTACACACCATTTGCTCATTTCCTTCAACTAAAAACCATCAGGTTACGGCATGTAAATATCTTCTTATAAATTCTTATTCAGAAAGGCTGTTTTCACATCCATTTAATGTGGCTCTAAGTCATAATGAGCTGCTAATGCCATAATAATTTTAAATGAGTCTTATTTGGAGACCGGTGAAAAGGTCTCCTTATAGTTAACACTATCTTTTTGAGTAAAACCTTTGATAATAAGTCTGACCTTATATCGTTCAAGATTCAATTTGAGTCATGTTTGATCTTAAAGACCTATTTACACCGGACTGTTTTATAACCTTTTGGGGCATTCAACAAGGTCCCAAACTTTATTATTAGCTATTAGTTCTAAATTTTCTTTAATAGCATCTAATTATTTAGTAGAATTAATACTTTTTATGACTTGTGAAAATGAAACTGGATCTTTATCAATTCCTAAGTCAAATTCAGACTCTTGTACGTAAACCACACAATCATTTGAAATTACAGATTTTTTGTCTTTTAGACCTTCTTAGTGGTTCATCTAATACGAGTTCATTGTCAATGACTTCATTGTGAGGCGTTTGATCATTCATTTGCTATTTTTGAAAGTTATTAAACTGTTTAACAACTACAGAAACAACAATCTTAGAAGAAGTTACAACCAAATGAACTTGCACTCTAACTTATTAGATTTCAACTTTACGTGATTCTAAACTACCACTACATTTATCATTTTCAAAGAATTTGGCATTTACATATTTAATAATTTTAGTACTATGACTAAGATAGTAAATCTATACCCTTTAGATTTTTTGGATAACCAATGAAAAAATCATTTGTTGTTCTTGAATCTAGTTTTTTTTCATGTGAATTATAAATTCTTACTTCCGCTAGATAGGAGCCTAAAACTAGGCTTCCTTTCTATCCACAATTCAAAAAGAGTCTTTGGAACTGCCTTACTAGAAACCCCATTTAATAAATACATGGTGCGGTATTTAAAGCTTCCATCCACAAATATAAGTGTAAAGATAAATAGCTTAGCGTACTTCTAACCGTATTCATTAAAGTAAGATTACGCTTTTCTGCAATGCTGTAATATCTCAAAATTCCGTATTAATATAAATTGATGGTTTTAAACATGTTTTGGGTGTGATAATATGTTAATTAAGCAGTATTGGTCATTAGGGATACTTTAAGGTCAAAAATTTTAAAAGAAATGGGTTAAATAGTGTAAAATTTGACACTTTACTTTAGAAGAATAGAGAGGGGCGCCCATGGTCAAGGAAAGGGTGCCCATGGCTTTAGAGGGGTGCCCATGGTGGATGTAGGGCACCCATGGTGATACTATCTACCTGTTTGATGAAATTCCTCTGAGAACCTCATAAAACTAGCTTTTGGTAGGTGCCTATCTGACTCATAGTGGGGCACCTATGGTCTCAGAAAGGAGTCCATGGTGCATGTGGGATGCCCTACCTGTACAGAAAAGAGATAGACATGATAGGGTATGGTCTGGGCGGCCGAGTCTTACTCATACCCACCTATAGACCATATAGAGGGATGGGGAAGGGTCTAAAATACTATAGAAAATGTGAAAAAATATTCAAAATTATAAATGTTAATGTGTGAGAAGAGAGAGAAAGAGAGAAAGATTTTTGGTATCGGGAGAAGAAGAACGGGAAAAGAAGAAGAAAAGGGAACTGGAAGAAGTTGAAGCTTGATGAATGGTTCAACCTTCAATCAAATTCAAATTAACTTTGTATTGATGAAATTAATCACTCAAAGAACCTCTCTATATGAATTATTTGTTGTTTAGATCAAGGGTAAAAAGATTGATTGATTCAAAGTTGGGAACCCAAAATCGAGAGTTAGCCACTTTCTTGCTCTTTGTGTTCCAGGCTTGAGGTAAGGAGATTTTTATTTCTTTTAGCATATATGAGATGTAATGTGTTAGGAAACATGATTATGATGATTATATAAGAAATTGAAAGCATAAAATGATGAGTTAAAGGAAAAAATGGATGTATGTGTGTTTATGGAAAATGTTGGAACTAGATTTTGATTTTAAAAGAACAGAGGATTGGAATTAGTTTTGATTGATTATTTTAAGCCTTTTAGGTTCCAAACGACACTTAGAAACAATGTTTTAAACTATACATGGGATTTAAAGAGGTTTAGAACCCAAAAAACTTACATTTTAACTCGAATTGAAACATGTTTGTTCTCTGGATAGCAGAGGGGCACTCGTGACTCTATATAGGGTGACCACGACCATTTGTGGGGCACCTGTGTTCCATATTGGGTGCCCATGAACCTCCAGATGTTGAAACCTAAACCTTTTTACTTAATTTATCCTATAGTTGAAACGTACCTTGTTGTTAACATGTTAATCTACTTAATTTAAGTCATAAGAGTATGATAATTATGTTATAGAATGAAGTATTGAAATATAGCATGATCTTATGTAAGTTTGAATTAAATAGCGGTTGTTACATTAGTTATTGAAATTATGTTATTTGTTATGTGTTCAAATGTGAGGACAAAGTCAAATGATATGCGATTGAATGGGATGTTGATGATATTAATTGTCACGTGATTTAATGAGAAGATGATATTAATAAAAAGATGACTATGTTGAGATTTATGGCAAATTTGAATATGGTTATATGCTGTTGAAATTTTGTGATGATGATGATGAGACTTAAATGAGAACAAGTGATTTATGATGTGCCGAGTAATGTGGGGTACGAAAGAAAGATAAGAAAGGTCATGAGTTTTACTCTTGGGTTGAAAATTCTAAAACCTACACAGGATTTGGTGTTTATGTCAGTGAGTTCATAGCTCACAACATGATGTACTGGTTTATCATTTTCATTGGAGGGTTGGTCCATAAAAATGATAGATGTTATGGCTAATCGTGGCCTAGGACAATGGTCCTAAACGACGATGTGTGTGTACTCACCCCTGATGATTTGTTTAATGGATTTGTGAATGAAAGATGCATAATATGAATATGTTGATGTGATGTACTTGGATTATATGTTGAGAACTAAATATTGATTGAAAATTTAACTTGAGGGTTTCACTAGGGTTATGTTGTGTATTAGTTTCATGATTAATGTGTTTGATTTTAAGATAAGTATTGTTATGACGTTGAATTTTATAAATGCATATATAATAGTTGAGATATTTAGTTTTAATACATTTTTTGAATATATTATTAGGAGTGATATAACTAGTAATATTGTTTTACATTTTATGTATGCTGATTGTGCATCATTTATGCTATATTATCATGGTTACATAGTTGCTTGATAGTGTTTTATCTCCATAAGATCTTGATATTATCATGATATTGATGCATTTGTTAAATTGTGTAGGATTGGAGGTCCAATTTGCTAAGGAACGAAAGAAGTACAAGAAAAACTTGAAAAGAGCTAAATTTGGAGCTGATGAACAGTACTAGGGGTGCCCCACGTGGGCACAGGCGCCCCACCTTGAATCAGGTAGGCACCCATTGAGGACCAAAATTGGAGGGCTTTCTCAGGACATTCATCAAACAGCTGGTGGACACCAACCATGGGCGCCCCACCCATCTATAGGCATCCCACAGAGGCTCGGGCGCCCTACCATGAATCAGGTAGCGCCCACCAAGGCGTGGTTCTGAGCCAAGTTCATTGAGGACTTTATCAAACACCTGAGGGAACAGTGGCATTGGCGCCCCACCCAAGCATCGGCGCCCCACTGAGTGTGACTTTTGGTTTTCTTTATTTATCTAATGTGACGTTTTTGCCCCCACTTAAGCCTCTGTATAAATAAGTAACTTCAGATATCTTTTGGGATATTTTGTCAGTATCGTAAGGGGAACTTAGAGAGGAGTTCAAGTCAATTCTTTTTAGGGTTTAAGTTCTTGATTCGCGTAAGTACAATTTGCCTATTACTTTTGATTTTCAACGTTTGTTTCCTTTAATCTATTTTCAGTTATTCAATTTTCTATGCTTTATTTTAAAATGTTTGTTTTTGTTTTGACACTAATCATGCTAGGCTAAACCACCTTCTTGGCTTCAAACCACTGAACGTGGTGATATTGGACTTAGATTCTTAAATGGAATTGAACATGTTTTTTAGGTAAAATCTAAAATTTTCACAATTGGAATTTTCACAATAATTGGGTGACTTGTCGTGTCCTTTTACCTGTGAATAAATTGGTGTTAGATTTTTTAGAATCTCTTAAGAATCGATACTCTAATACAATGTCCCGGTAAAAAGTGTAAACTTATTTTCTGAAACAAAACCCTAACCAAGTTCTTTAGATATCGGTTCACTTGTGATATATAACCTACATTGGGGTGTTGTATCCAAATGAATGTTTCAATACCCCAGTGTAACTGAATAGAATTGATTACAATATTTCTTGGATATTGTGAAGTCCATTGTGTTAGTGTAAGTTCAAGAAGTCCTAGGCCACATTACCATTGAATTGGTGAGAAGTCGAGGTTTACAATCCATTTTCAAAGTTTTCTTCAACTTTTGAAGTTATTTTAATTTTGCTACTTTAGTTCCACTGCATTTGAAAACAAAAGAAGCATAAACAAAAAGAATTTCTAAACTTTGCTCAATTCTTTGTAAGCACTACCAAATTGAGTTTCCAAAAGAAAAGGACCAAACACTTGATTTTTAATCAAGTAATGCTCCCTGTGGATTGACAGGGGGCTCACTGAGTGCTACTATAACTGACCTCTTCCACTTAAGAGAAACTTCTATAAAAAAAGAGAGAGTCAAGTTTTTGGTGTTGTCGGGGAGTAACGGTTTGGGTGTGATATTTTTGGCGACTCGTAGTGGACAGTGTTCCTACTGTCTTCAAAGTGATCTCATTTGGACTTCCAAGTGATATCATTCCATCTCTTTTGCAAATATTTTATTACTTTTTATTTTTATTTTATTTCCATTTTCCATTTTTGTACAGACTTTGCTAGGATTTGTTAGAGCTTGGTAATTGCATGTTGTTGAGGTCGAGTATGATAACTATAGTTGAATTGGACCACAAAAACCTGCTTTACGTTCCTAGCCTTTTAGATACATTTTCCTTAGTTTTGCTCACCGATTCTCATTCATCTGAATTAATGGCTGATGGGGATGAAAGTGTTCATGGGAACAATAAATCCCTAGCTCTTAGGAGGCTTAGAGACCATCTTAACCCTCTTAGGTAGACCGCACCTTTATGTATGATCTTGCCTTTGAATAAGAGAAATTTCATTCTAAGATCAGGCATTATCCAGCTCTTACCCACATTTCATGGCATTGAGTCTGAGAACCCCTACAACCACTTAAGGAAGTTTGAGGAGGTAACCAACATGTGTAGACCAAAATGCCAATGTGGATGTTGTCCGACTCCAACTCTTCCAATTCTCACTTAAGGATAAGGCTAAGTTTAGGTTGAATTCCCTCTGCCTTCGTTCCATTGGAACTTGGCAAGAAATGCAAATTGAGTTCTTAAAAAAATACTTTCCAACCCAAAAAGACTCAACATTATAGGCCACAGATCACCACTTTTTCATGCAAACCTAATGAGAATTTTTGTCGAGCCTGTGAAAGATTCAAAGATCTTTTAATGGCCTATCCTTATCACAGTTTTGAACCGTGGAGATTAGTGAGCATCTTTCATGAGTCTCTAACTCCCAGTCTCAAATAACTTGTTTCTACTATGTGTAATGGTACCCTATTTGATAAGACTGCGGGGGATGCTATGGACTTCTTTGACATAGAAGCT
>JAVXUM010000037.1:19223814-19236183 GCA_035590655.1 Pouteria glomerata
GCGGTCGCCAATTCTTTTTAGCGACGGCGTATTGGCGACCGCCATTAAGCGGCCGCTAAATCGTCGCTAATAATATCAGCGACCGTTTTTTGCTATTTAGCGACCGCCTATAAGTCCTTTATCCAGTAGTGAACTGAGCTTATATATATTTACATCAATTTTATCACATTAAATTAACATGCTAGTTCACATTTTAATGTAACATGAATAAAATATATTTATGAAACACAGGTCATCACATCATGTTTTTAGTTGTTCTCAATTTTTATGCTTAAGTGTACTTGATTTGAATTGCAGAGGTATAATATATTTTCTCATAGATTTACTTATTCATGGTTTTTATTTTTTTTGGGTGATCTTGTATATAAAGCTCTCACTTTATTTTTTTTTTCTTTAGTTATCTAACGTAGTTTTTAATTAACATTGGTGGATTTTTATTTAGTCAGCCCATATCTTTGGTTTTTACCTTGTTTCGGGTATCATCTTGAGGAAAAAGACTTGATGATTTGAATTGATTGTTTCCCTATTAGGTTGTTGGTTTATGCAAGCTATCATTGTCAATTTCTTGGGGAAAAAAAAGTAGAAGAATGTGTTGATTATTCGATTATGTTGGCTTGAATATCTTACATTGCATTTATAAGCTATTTATGCTTTGATTTAGGGGGAGCAATGTTTATTTTGTTATACCATATGTGTTTAAGGTTTTTTTTGTTAAACTTATTTTTAAGTAATAGGTACTTAATAGGACTGTCATTGGTGCCGTCATTAAAAATTTTTTATGACAAAAATTATACTTTTAACGACTTTTGTTTGTCATTAAAAGTACATTTTCTGGCAGTGATTTCATTCTCAAGCTTATTCTATTTCAACTTTCATTTTATTTTATCATATCAAATATAGTGTAATATTTTATTTTAAATTTAATTCAAAATGCACGTTTTCTTTTGTACGTAGGATGACAAAATAAAAACAAGAAATGGGACTTTTAAAATTTTACACTTTAATTTCTACTATTTCATTATAACTAACTAAGGGAAATTATTTTAATTTTAATTATTTTTTTTTGAGTTTTCATTTTGTGTTAATAAGTCCAAGTTAGTCTAACAATTTTACTGGAGTATTATAGGCGCAATATTAATTCAAATCTTTTTATTTTTTAATCCTTAAATACTACTTGTATGTGCTAAGATATGTTTACTATGTTGGACAGAATAGATCTAAGAAATGACTTCTTTCGAATTTCTTAAAAAAATAAAAAATAAAAATTACTCAGAATTTTTATATATTGAAGCTAGCAAGAGTTGACATGTGCGGACATGGCCAAGTGCAAAATTCGGGCTTTGGATTTCTTTGAAAAATTTTTAATGTGATAGTTTTTATATATTGAAGCTAGCCAGAGCTGACATCTATAGTGGAAGAATGATTGAAGTCAACAAATGTCGGGGCTGCCTTAAATTATAAAAATTATTATTATTATTATTATTTTTTTTTTGTTGGTAACTCAAAATTTACCGATTTATTACAGTTCTTAACGGACCATATAGTCGATGGGTAAATCAGGGAGTGTGCACTGCCTCTTTCACACATTCGAGTTCGTAAGAGACTCGAACCCTGATGAGCACTATAGGAAGTAAATCTACGTACCATCTGAGTTGAGTCTCTGGGGTATAAAATTATTTTGATAATTTTTAAACACAAAAAAAAATTTCTAAATGTAAAGTTCATTATAAAAATTGGTAATTTTTACAAAAATAAAATAAAATTTATTTGTACATTATTCATTTGATGATACATAAATTTATTAATTTTTTTTTATTTTTAGTTACTAGTCTGTTATTTTTTATTATTTTTATTTTTTAAAAATATTTAAATTTATATTAATAAAAATTTATAATTTAGAAAATAATTTTTTAAGTGTTAGCAGAGTTCTGTGCGCGAGAGTTGTGATCAATGACAGAGAGTGTGGAAGAAAGAAAAAAAAAAAATTGCCTTTCAATGAGAGCTTTTGGATTTCTTTGGAAGAAATCTAGAGGCTTAAAATTTGCACTTGGCCGCGTTCGGTGCAAATGTGCACCGGTCGCGCCCCCATCCCGAAAATGGATTTGAATTTGGGGAATGAACGTTGCTTTCACAGTCAGCTCAACGTTACCTGATGCTTTTGTCAGCTAGTGCCTCACATGATGCTCTAACTATAGTACCGACAAGGACAAAAGATCATAATTCCAAAGCAAGGTAAACTTTGTACATATATCGACGCTAAAACGAAATGCAGAAATGTAAATACAGGAACTAATGTCGCTGTCAATGCATTTAATGTCATTGGCTTTATCTAATTCATTTATATATAGATTCCAATAAAAATAAAAAACATCCAAACAAAATAATAATAATTTTAGATGCTGTAGCAATTTGATCAATAATTCAGTGGTAAAGAGCTATCACTTCAGTACTCCTTCCATCCTTATGACTAGGATTCAAACTTTATCCCCTCTTCTTCTGTATGCTCTAAAGATATGTTTGGGAGGAGGTATAAAAAAAAAAAGATTATAAAAATAATTATTACTTTAATAATAATTACTGAAATAATAAGTTTATGATACTTGTATTTAAAATGAGAGAATAAATATTATTCGATAATAATTATATTATATTTGAAATATTAAAAGTTTGGAAGAGATAAAAACTAATTATGTTTGAAATGAGGATAAATTGATCAAGGATAAAAGTTAATATTTAATTTTAATAAAATATTATAATAAAATAAATCATCATGATAATCTTTTTTTGGTAATTTAAATCATAATAATTGTTATTTTAATAATAATTAATTTTAATGAAAAATATATTATTAAAATATATACTTTTAAATAAAAATATTAATTATAAAAAATACTTTTGTCATAGGATAATAATTTAATAGTGCATTATTATTTGTTAAAAATTAGTTCTATTTTGATAAAATAATTTAATAAAACAAAAAAAAATTTTTTATTTAAATAAATTATTTATTTAAATAAATTATATTAATACAATTCATAATTTAATAAGTTGTTACTTATGAGACATATTTTTCATTTAATAAAATAAATTATTTTAATAAGTCATTATTATTTATTTAGCATTAATTTTAATTTGAGAAAATAAATAATTTTAGTCATAAGTTAATATTTCCAAAGTATTATTTTGATAAAATAAAATAAATTATTTTAATAATAAGATATTATTTATTAAATATTATTTTGATAAAAAAATTTAATAATTAATTAATTTTAGTTTGATTAAATAAACTATTATTTTATAATATTTATTATAATTATTTATAGGAGAATATTGTTTAAGTTTTTGCGTTGGGGTAAAAAAAAAAAATTGTAGGAATAATGAGAGAAAAATAAAATTTTTTCATTATTTCTTGTTATTCATCTCTCTCTAGAATAAAAAGTTACCTCCATAGGGGTGATTACTAGTTTAGAGTTATTATTATTCTCGTCATCCAAACTAATAATATAATAGAAGGTAAAAATTGTCCTAATAGAATTTACGTGTCCGAAAATTAGAAAACATTTTCCTAAGAAGTAATTAAGATCATGATATATACTCACCTATATGTATATATATAGCTAGGCATACTATATATACTAATAGTTTGGTCAAAACGTCAATCATTTTGGGTATATAATTGGTTAATTTTTTGGCCAGCCATTGGAACTTTCCTACCTGACCATCTGCTTGGAGCTATGGTAGTAATTAAAATGCTCAGACTAGTCAAAATTTTCACATCTCTAAACCGCAATCCAAAGCATACCCAACTGCCAATATTGCTTAATTATAGCACCTTCTAGTTACATATATCTATAATCACAGGAACCAATGGAACTCTTTTGCTTTTGCTTACCAAGTTGATCACAACTGCCCTTTTCTAAGACTGAACAAGCCAATGCTATTCTGAAATGCTGTGCAATTGATGGGAGACCCCCTAGCTAATGATAGGTTGCAACATAGCAGACCCTAGCTAATGATAGCTCAAATAAGGAGTAAAAAAGAAGTAAAGGAAATAAATAGGATATTAACTCCAAGGAACCTATTAATTTGAAGTGATTGTGCAGTCAAATGTATGCTTAATTTGGAGAAATCCACATTTTTTGCTAGGTGCATGAGAGATATTAATAATTAATTGCCCGTTTGTCGGTGCATGCATACATTAATTCATTTTGTTATAAACACTTTAGGGCATCAACAGAATGTGCTGAAACTTATATAATTAATTAATTAATTTCACATAATTAATCTGAAATTTATGAAGTACATATATGTCCTTAAATATTTCGGGTTAATATAACACAAAAACAGCTGATGATATAACTCCCATCTAATTGAAATCTGTAAGAAGAAAATTAAAAGGGATTAATGAAGAGCTTCTCTTTTTTCTTTAATTTAAATTATTTTATGAGATTTTCCAAGGAAATTACAAGATCTGCAGAATGAATATACAGTGGGGTGGCGTAGGGGAGGGGTTCTGCATTTGCAATGTCACTAATTGTACCTTTAATACTTCTTGTTTCCAGTGATGGAAAAAGTGATGTTGGTGAGGTCAGCAAATTATTATATAGTTCTTCTCTTCTTCATCACATGTATATGAGTATCATGTGTGTGTATATATATATATATATCTCACGCATGATTGCTTAAAGAAAAGAAAGTGATAGTAATTAAATTTGCTCCCAGCTGAACTTACGAATCCGAAAATCCAGAAATTGATATGGGTATGCTATGAAGATGGTAGCTAGTACTACTGCAGAAAAATCAAACACCCTCCTTAGTTTAACAAGTGCTTAATTTTCATTGTTGAAAGCACATATATATAAGTTAATTGTACTTCTTCACTCAAACCAAAGTGAAGATCACTTCCTTTAAAAAAAATATATATGAAAAAAAGTAAGGAAAAAATTACGAAATTAACTGATTAAACAAGACAGGATCTATTGCGATTAACTGAACGAGATTATGATCGACAGCGATGAACTACTAAAAATTAATTTCATTTTTAAAGGCGTGAATCTCTTGCATCCATAGCTTGGATCCGTCCATCAAGCCGGGGCTGAGTCTGAACATGAGAATGCAGAATTCGAGCTGGTTGAGAGCTCCATCGCCATCCAAGTCTCCTTCAGCTAGCATGGACAACAGCTCTTCGTCCCTGAGGTCGTTCAGCCCTAGCAGAAAGGCGTTCCTCTTCAAGCTCTCGAAAGTAATTAGTCCCTTCTCGACGTCCATCAACAGTATGAACCCACTACATAGCTCCCCCATGAACCCATCTGTCCCCAATCTCTCAACCATCGAGGGGAAGTAATCTTCGAAATACATAAAAGGATCGTCAACCGTAGTACTACTGGTCATTGCAGAGAATGTTGTGAACTTTGAATCTTCCATTAGAAATTGATCGTCAATTTCCATTGCAGAGAATGCCATCTATCTAGAGAGAGTGATAGAGAGAGAGAGAGATGATGTGGGTATATATGTGTATGTGTATGTGTATATATAGAGGTGAATTAAAACAGATTGATAAGATAGGGAGCCAATGACGGTGCACAGATATATAAAGAGAGAATTTGTTTGTAGGCGATAAGGGAGCCTTCTTGCCGCTTTCATTTGTGGCATTTTCTGTGCTCTCTCTTCTCTTTCTTTGGTTGAAGGGTTCTCTCCTTCGTGGAAGCTGCATGTGATGAAAGGTGAATATGTGTTAAAATAACTAAATAGGCTTCCACGTGGTTATATTACATTGACAATGATTATCTATATATATGTGGTTTATTAGTAGCATATATCATAGCAAGTTTGTTATTATATATAAAGATTTTTGAAAAAAAGGACACATTTTTCAAGGAAAGTGTCGGTTTGTTTCACCATATATATGATACAAAGATTATATATATATTTATATACAAAACTAACATTATTAAACGATTTTGCTTATTTTATACAAAGATTATATATATATTTGTATGCAAAACTAACATTATTAAACGATTTTGCTTATTTTATTTCATACAAAATGAGTTTCCTGTCAAAATGATATATTTCCTTAAAGTTCCATTAAAGATATTTGAAAAATTAGTTAAGTGCTTAAGCTATTTTTTTTCTTTTTATGAAACTATTTTTTAATGCCAATGCGTCAAAGTTAAACTTCAAATGGCAGTTGATTAATTTGATTTTTTTATTTTAAATAGAGTGCATAGTAAACGACAAGAGTTAAAATAATGCACCAGTGAATATTTATTGAAAACCAAAAAATTGAAACTTTGCCATGATGGCATTTGGCTTTATGTGAAAGTGATATTATTATATAAAAATGAAAGCAAGTATCAATAGATAATAAATAACTATTTTTGAAGAGAAAGAAAAAAAAATGTTGGCACTAAAGTTTTTACTACTCCATCTTAGAAAAAAAAAAATGTTTACTCACGAGATGAGGTGGGAGAAATTGTTTTTAGAGCATCAATATCATTTATCAAAAAATAAAAACCATGAAGTATTGAACATGAGTCATCTATAGAATATATATAACTCTAGTTTCGTTTCATAAATACTAAGACTTCGTTTGAAACCCTGACTAGTTAGTTGTTTAGTTTTTTTATTTTTTTTATTTTTTATAATTATTAAATTTATCCTCTTACATTTAATTTTTTTTTAAATTATAAATGACAAAATTGTTAAATTATACCTTTCAAAAAAAAGCTAACTATTAAAAAGTTAATTTTTTTTTCCTTCCCAAACACAAAAAAAAAAACTAATTTTTTTGTAACTAACTAGTAGTTAGCTGCAAAAAGGTTAACTTTTTTTTCTTCCCAAACTAAACCTAGGACGTTTATATTTTAAAACAAAACCTCCCTCCCGTTAGGTCCATGCATCAATTCTAAATGCAAACATTTAAAAGTTTCTTTTCTTTTCCTCATTAAAAAGCATTATTAGCAACTTTTGCAGGTTCACATGCCTTTCTCTCTCTTTTTTTCCTTTTTTCTTTTATTTTGTCACTGCTATTTGCATGCACATTTTTGCATAGCAAGATCTAGTCTTGCTAAGCTGGTAAGGTTTCTTGAATAATCTTGTTATTCATTTAGGTGACCTTGGCGTTCCTAAACTAGACCTTATTTTTTATTTTTTTTTTCTTTTGGTGTGTGTGTGTTTTTGGAGGAAAGGGCGTTTGGGGTCTGAAGGCACCTGAGTAATTCCTGATCCTGGTGTGTATTGCAACAATAAAGGGTGTTTGATTTATTAAAAAAATTCAAAAATAGATATTAATTTGTATTTATGTTTTTAATTTTTTTAATTAAATTTTATCAGTTGCTAATTTTACAATAATTTTTTATGTATATATATATTTTTTTTCTATTCAAACGTAGTAATTTTGTACTGCTAGAAGAAGTAAAAAATAGGTAATGGTTGGTTGAGATGTCAAAGAGAGAGCTGATTGAGCGTAGGAATCAATCAATTATGAGATTCTATTCTGTGTTTGCTGCTGCTTATTTGTCCGCAACCATGTCTACGACAGGGAAGGGTTGGGTGGCTTTTGCGAAGCCGTCCGATGCGGTGGCTGCATGCTTGTAAGGTCAAGTACTAATCTATTTGCTTTGTTTTTATTTTATTACGATGATGATGTAAAAGCAAATGGAAATTGAGGATGTGACGCTGAATGGACGGAACACATCTCTTCTTTCAACTTTTTGTTGGGTCTCTGAGAGAGTAAGGAAATTTCAGTGCACTTTCCTTGGTCAATTATACTACCTGCATATCACACCACCACCACCTTTGCGATGTATCTCAATAAATCTACATCTTTATCATGCATGGATTACGACGTCAATACCTAGAAAGACAATTGCCAAAAGAAAAAAGAAAAATAAAAGTTAACTTTATGATTATGAATATACACATGTAAAAAAAAAAAAAAAAATGAATTTGAGGATTAAAAGTTTTACTTTAACGAATTAAAATTTTAAAATTTTAAATGAATAAACTTCTGTCGTATATCAATCGCATCTTGTTATAAGTTTATTTATTTAAATTTTTAAATTTTAAGTTGAAAAGTTTTTTATTTTTATTTTTTTCCTCTCTCTCTATATATATCCATATATATCGTGGACCAAATAGCAACAGGCAACAAACAGAGCTTCACATATAGATATTATTCTTATATATATATATATATATAGAAGCATATTAACCCAGGTGACTTGAAGATTAATTGCATAATGCAGTTGGATTAGGAGTCATATAATTATTATTCCAACTGATGGTTTGTTTTGTTTAATCATTTTGGCTGGGAAAAGTTTCTGCAACCCATCTGAAAGGTACTGTGGCATTATTAATTTTTGCAGTGATATATATTTCCTCTGCCCAAAAAAAAAAAAAAAAAAAGATCAGTTCTTTATTGACCGAAGTTGGGAAAAATGTATATATGTGTCTGCACTGGGCAACCAGGCCGAATCTTCTAGGCACTCCCCTCCCCCACAATGCTCTTGAAGTTGAAACAGTAACACACTTTAGGATTCTGATGGGGACGTGGCAGATTGCCTGTAATTCAGGGCCCACTTGACTGCAGGAAGTTGGCAGGAAGCAGCCAGTGATTGTCACTTCTCTTGTAATTCAAATGCAGTCGCCACTAATACTGAAAGTACTGACTAAATTGCAAGTGACACAGAGAGAGGGAGAGAGAGAGCAAGAGAGAGAGAGAGAAAGAGAGAGTTCTACTGGATTATAATGGTGGGTTTCACGGGACCTTGAGATTTTGTTTGATAAATAGATGAATTGGAGTGGGCTTGTTTGGATTGGTGAACCTGAGAAAACGATCAGAATAATTAGGAGCAAATAAGTGAACTTACTTTCTTTGCCAAACATTAAGTTGAATCCAAAGGGTTTAAGTTATTTCATTTGCATTTCTGTGTAAATGGATGACTGCAAAGGACTTGGTTACTGATCGGCTTGATCTCTAGCAAGTATATTCTCAGTACTGTGGATTGCTTCACGGGCAAATATCCAAATGTAAAAATTATCATTATTACTACTATTATTATCTAATTAAATTTAGAGTCAAGATTAATGGAATTTGAGTCATTGGCTCATAATTGAAAAACCTGACTCCTTATGATTACTAACAATTCCAATACTATTGAAGCTAATTTTTTTATTTTTATCACATAATTAAGTAATTTCATCGTTTTATTTTTTTATCTTCTTTAAATGTTCACTAATTAATTGTTATTTACTAAAATGAGTTTAACTACTTATTATATATTATTTAAATTATTTTTACTAAATTCTTCTATTATGTTATTTTGATTGAAATAAAAATTGCATGTATAATGTGTATTCACTTCTAATTATAATAATATTAACAATATATCGTTGTTATTTTATTTTCTACTAAAAAAAGTTACGATGTCATAGTTTCTCTTCCAACCAAAAGGATTATAACAATTCTAACTCATTCACATCAATCAAATTTTTTAAACCTTCCATCTTGTCTAAACTAAAGAAAAAGAGTGAAGAATGACCTTGGCTTAATATCTACATCTTCTATATATATTTTAGAGAATACCCGTCACTTCAAGCACTTTTTTTTTAATACATTACATACAATTATTTAAAAGACGTAAGCCTTTGCCTCTTTTGATTGAATATGTTATAGTTGGATTCTACTTTCAACAGTAAATGGAATTTTTCAATTCAAACCCACCCCATCAATATCCGGGCCGGGTTGGTTTGAACTGCAGGCAACTGAAGCCTTTGCTCTCTCTCTCTCTCTCTCTCTCCTTTTTCTTTTTTTAGGTTGTCAGGGCTGGTTCTTGTCTTTGTACGGTTAACTAAATCCAATGAAGTACTGACCGTTGAATTGGTCTTTGGTCTTCGGTCTTTGCTCTTTCCAGCTGATGGTTTCAAGACAAACATTGCTTCAACTGTGGGTAAGACTGTCCCTGGAAAATGCATGTTATGTACATACATACATATATATATATATATATAAATTGCAGGTCGAGATGGCAGTAATAATAATTTGGGTCAGACCACAATGCTGCGGCTGTGGAATTTGCTTGATAGTGGTCCAAGAGCAAGATTGGAGGAAGGTTCCAGACAGCTGCTGCCTTCCGATTCAAATTCTAATTATTTGATAATTAATATTGTTGATTGATTCTCAAGTAGTAGCCTAAGTGGTGTTCGATCGGAAAGTTTCTTAAAAATGTATATATATATTATAAGCTTTTGTGCAGTCTTATGTACACAAGTATCAGCATGTGGAATTGTGCAGTAACGGAAACCATTTATGTTAGCCCCAGATCATTTAGTTTATCCTGTAACCTGTCAACAAACCCTGCTAAGGTATTGACCATGATAGGGAACTTCGGTGAGGGTGAAATATTGAAAAATATTAGAATCAGATTAATTTCTTCCATCATATATATGCAAGTATAATAAATATTTTGTGTATGTAAATATAATAATATTAACAGAATAATTAATGTGAAAAATATTTTTGTTTGTCCTATGATTTTATAAAAGTTTACGATTGTGCCATTTTCAACCTAAAAAACTAAAATTAGATTATTAAAGCTTGACCTTTTTCTTCATAATAATATCAACAGAATAACTAATGTGAAAAATATATCTGTTTGTTCTGCTATGATTTATAAAAGTGTACAATTGTGCCATTTTCAATCTAGAAAACTAAAATTAGATTATTAAAGCTTGACATTTTTCTTCGTCACAAACTCTATCAATAAAAAAAACTGTTTATATATATTGTGAAAAAAGAGGAACTAACTATTATACATATATATAGAATAAAACTCTAACCTCAGGTCCTTCCATAATAGTGGGCTTAATAATTGGTCTATACTTAGCCATCTAATCTCATTATCTCTAATAGGAACACATAGGCCCAACTAAATGAATCGGGACAGAATGAGTCTTATTATGTATGTCCTATCTTTAATTTGGTTTTAACTTGTTTTTGAATAAAAGTAAAATAAATTAATATATATTCAATATACAGAAAATTCCAACAATATATTTGTTCTGACATTATTATTTTTCTAAAATATTTAAGGCAAATTACACTTACCTCCCATAAACATTATAGTAATTTTAGGGATCTCCCGAAACATTTAAACCTTACGTTTACCTCTCCTATTCCTAAATATTTGTTACACTTAAACCTACTTGTTAGTATTTTCGCTAACGCCATTAGGGTGCCATATAAGATAGCATAAATGCTTTTAAAAAGGTTCAAATGATTAAAGGAGGCCCTTGTAATTAGCCTAATATTTAGGGGAGGTTTAACCTTGTTAAGGATAAAACTGTAAATTAGTAAATCCATGGTTAAAGAAACTTTTGAGTTAAATAGAAGTCTAAATGCCTAAGGAAAAATTGAACAAAGTGCTTTTAGAAATTTAGAAAAAGAAGAACAGTGCAAAATTGAAATAACGCAGGATGTCCGTGGGATGATCGCATGTCGTCGCGGGAAAAAACCAAGAGCAGGATTTGACAAAATAACTGTGCAGGATCAATGCTCTAATTTGCAAAAAGGTCGCGATAAGGTCAGGGGATAGCTACGGGAAGGCCGCAGGATGAGCGCAGGTACGACCTTCCCACGAGGATGCTGATTCAAGCTTTAGTGTTTGTTTTCAAACCCAATACGTCTCAGGATGGAATGAATATATATGGGAATTGGAACTTCTAACCCAATACGTCTCAGGATGGAATGAATATATATGGGAATTGGACGTATCTGGGAAAGATACACACAAAGAGAGAACTTTTAACAAGATTGCATGGAAAAAATTGATTGTTCTCTCCATCAACTTGAAGAAGGTTTTGGGTGTTTAAACCAAAGGAGTTTGGGTTTATGGTTCATGATTGTCGAGAATTCGGCATGCTGTGAATTCAGCAAAAGCCACTGAGTAGTCAATATTATGCCTTCGAGGAGTCAGAGGGCTTTCACTAAAGGAGTCGATGAATCGAGGATTCAAGCAAACGTCAACAGAGTATAAGTCAAGGATTCGGTCTATAGAGAATTTAAGCTTGTAACCAATACTTGTTGTTTTAGTAAAAATTTTTGGGGATTTCCCTGTGTGGGTTTTCTCATTCATTACCTTGGGTTTTTGAATGTTTAATTGATTGGAACAACTAGCAAATTTGTAAATTTCAGTAGATATCAAAGTAGGTTCATTTAGGAAAACATGATCTCTTTTACTGTTAGATAGATCCCCCAAAGAAAGGTAGCTCAAGTACCAGATGACCGCGTTTAAATATTGCGTCGAAAATAAACCCCCAAGTATAAGGGTGTGCGGTGTAGTTTTACCTGGTGAGTCCAGGATCGTA
>JAVXUM010000037.1:19253431-19268695 GCA_035590655.1 Pouteria glomerata
AGTCAAGAAACAACAAATCTCAAAAAATACCCAAAACCAAATAGAGTATACAAAAGTAGAGAAATAACCTATAAGCGCAGTGGGACAATGCCACTCAAAACGTGGGAGACAACCCAAAGCTAACTCGTTACAGAATCAATCAATTACCAAGATGCATCCCAACCTAGCAAAGGAGAGTACCATAGCTGCAGAGAGACGCACCCACCCGGCACTGAAAAAGGCCAGGCTGTTGATAACGAAAAATGAAATTAAGGAAATATTAATATTCCATAATCAGGCTTTTAAGAACTGAAATTCATGGTTAAGAACAATGTTTTCACCCGAGTATCATATCAGAAAAATGATAACTAGATCAAGAGTTTATGATTCAACCGTCAGATCAATTGAAATTAAATGGTAATGTCATAAATAAAATAAATATAATTCATAAATAAAATTAAGCTTTTTAAAAAATTTAATAGTTGATAAATTTCACTTCGAATGTCAATTATTTATTTTCGTAAAACAATTATCAATTGAAATTTCTTTTTGATCAAAAAAATTGGTGTTACATAAATAATTAAATAATAGTTTTATAAGTAAATTAGGAATTTATAGTGACTTTTCACAGATAATATTTTAATTTATAAAAATAATAACAATTAGATAATATCTTCAATTTTAAGAGACATTAAATCGTTCAGTTTAAATGAACAATAACAGTTTGCACGAATCACTGTTTTAATCTTGTTTTTAGTAATTTTTTTGTCACAATAAATTTTAACAGTTAATCAGATTATTTTTAAGACATTTATCGATTCAATTAACATGATCAATACAAATTTTAAAACATTGAAAAAGTGTAGGCCATTAATTCACGCAGTGCTTTCAAAAGCATTTATCTAATTGAGAGTGAATGAATCAATTTTTAGCTTATGGGAGGGGAAGCCTATTCACTAAAAAAATCTTCTTGGGAAATAAAGAAAGAATTATTAGATTAAACTAAAAATAATGGTGGCCCAACCCAGCACCCCAAAAGGTTTCGGCTTTGAGGTCGATTGGGATCTTGACTAAAGGCAGTACTAGTTTTTCATTCAAGTCATGGATGAGTGGAGGAAAGCATACATGGAGGTCATTTGCATGTCTAAAGCAGGATGATATATTTATATATATACACCAAAAAAAAAAAAAAATATTGACATTAGTTTTAATGTCAATCCAATAAGATGTGGTTATTAAATTAAAATTTAGTAATTTAAATACATTTATGTTTGAATTTTTAACCATAATTTCTGAATTAGCATTAAAAATAATATTAGTTTCTATACGTACACGTATATGTTTAGTAAATCTCTTTGGTGATATTGAAAGAAATGTAAAAGATTGATATAAAAAATTATGCCAATCCGATGATAATGTTGAAATACGTTAAATTAAAATTTGGCAATTCAAACACATTTATTAAAAAAATATAAATATATTTAAATTACTTAATTTTACTTAAGAACATGTTTGACATGCTATTATTTATTAAAAAATTTTATTACAAATTTACAATTTATTTATTTATTTTTTTTACCCTACTAAACACCTTTTAATGACTTTAGTTACAAATCGTTGAATTGACTTGAGGTGTTTTTGTCAGGTCCCTCAGTTTCCACTGGGATGTGCAACCCCAGTCAACAGTTGCATGATTTACGCTGATTCATCAATTGGACCTCGGAGGCACACAGGGGTGTAGAAGAGCGTCGGGCAACACTTGTATATTCTTCAGGTTGGGCTTTCATGCGACAGATAGATATGATAAGATTCTACAACTAGGTTCTCGGTTTGGAGTGGGTGACGTCATGTGGCCGAAAAAGAATTTCAGTGGACATTGGGATGTCATTTTTCTGAATTTTGGTGTAAATTACGACCAGGAGAGAGATGTCTGATTTATGAGATATTTAATGTGATAAAAAGTAAGATAAATTATATATTCATAAAATATACATTCAGATAAATCCTCAAAGTTTTTAAAAATTTAAAAATTTTTTTTTTTCATGCCAAACAACTTTTAAAGATTGATTGGAGTCTCCAACCTAGCCTATCATACTATTGCTATAGACAACGATTTGATTGATATTTTAGAAACTTTGTACATGCGCGGGGAGCCTACATTTTAAGGAGTGGGGCCTGCAGCTATAATGTCTCCGTAATTTTTTTTCTTTTTTTTTTTTTTTTTAAAGCTTGACAATTCCACTTTTAAGTAAATATGATTTTTTGAATCAAGTTGTAACTCAATTTAAATGTTTATATAAACTCAAATTTGATTTGATAAAAAAGAGTTTAAAATCAAACTCGACTTACAAGTTTTTCGATTGAATTAAAATGACGTCGTTTTAGTTTAAAATATAATAAATAAATTATTATAAAAAAATATGATAAAGATATTATTAAAAAAATATAAAAGTATTATTAAAATACATATATATTATTTATTTTATCAAACTTACTCATGAGCTTTGAAGTCTAACTTTTTTAAATTTGAGTTCGAGTTTGAATTTAAACGAGTCACATATTAAGTTCGATACGAGCTCGAATATGAATTTAAACGAGTCACATATTAAGTTCAATTTAAACTTATTTTAGTCATTAACTGAGTTTAAATCGTGTGTTTTTTTTTTTTCCAATCGAGCTTTATCTTGTGAATAACTCGATTTGTTTTCATTCCTACAATCTCGTAACATTTTGATATGAACTGTTAATAAAAATTTAATTATTTAAATATATTTATAAATTTTTAATTTAAAAATACGTAAATTTATGTAAATTGTTAAATTTTAATTTAAAAGTCTAAATCATATTATTATAGAGCTGACATGACCCTAGGATTCATATTTTTCACCTTAGGCTTTGGCAACACTTAAATGTTTAGTTTGGATGCAAAATCAAAATGTTTCATTTTTTTGTTTTTTGGCAAATTGAGGAATATATCTTAATAAATTATAAATATATCGTCTTAATATCTTTAATTTTTATAAATATAATCTATTAAGTTTCTTTAGTTTTTGTCCAAGAAAAGAATAAAATTAATTTTTAGATCTCCATTTTTCACAAAATTTTAAAAATTAAGCTTTTAATTTCCTCTTTCCAAGCACACCCCGGATGCCTTTTAGTGACCCAAAGGGCGGATACTATCTTGGTAAAGCATTAGTGACCACGTTTTAAGCTTTGGGGACGACTTACGGTGGCTAATGATTTTTAATCCTTTTTAAGTTGTAAAAAAGAAATATTATTTTTTACAAATTTTTAAAAGTGGAACATACGTTATGTATGTGAAATTTTTATTAATTTTTTATTGTATTTAAATTAAAATTAAAAAGCTGAAAAAAAATCTCTAAAATAGTAAATAATTAACAGTTAAAGATATTTAAGTATATAATAAATAATTAAAGGGCATTTAAATAAAATAAACAATTATAAAAATGATGTAAAAGGCATTGAAGAAAAAAACATAAAGGAATAAATTACTTAAACAACTTATTAAAATTCAAAAATTACTAGTACACCTCTTTTTAAATTATAAGCAATTATTGATGGATCATAATTGAAAAAAAAATAAAAATTTCATCAAATAGTTAGTTTCATTAATTTGCACTAATTACCCCAAGTGTTTTCTTATTCTATAATTATTAACTAGTAGTTGGTGCACATACTATGGATGTAAAATAATTTATGGTCCAAAAAATACTGTTAATTTTTTTTTTTTTTTTTTTAAGAAGCCTACGAGTAATTGTTTCACAATTAATGCAAAATATTGTTACCTTGAATATTATTTATTTGAGAAAAAATTAATTAAATATTAATTTTTAAATAAATTTTAGGTGCATTATTTTACCGATTTGGTTAAACAAATTTATTTGCTACTAGCCAATTTGCAAGTCTAGCAGTAAAGCTTACTTTTTCTCTCATGCAGTTGTGTTCGAGAACGAAGTCAAGATTTTTGGTTGGAGACCCAAATTTTTTATTTTCTCTTCCTTTGGTTGAATTTATGTCTAAGAATATTATAATTAATATTATAAATAATATTTAGTAAATAGAAAATAATTTAATATATATCTAGAAATAGTACAATTAATTATATTTTTAAATTTTAGATTATATATAACAATTAACAAAAAAAAAAGGTTAAATTTTAGATAGATTGATTCATAACTTTACTAATAGTTGTATTTTTTTTTTTATTGAAATTAATTATTCTTTAAAATTTTGAGTATAAATTTTAATAAAAAAAATTTACATATATGAACAATATTTTTAAAACTCTGAAGGGTCGATCGTAGCCCTTGCCCACTTAATAGCCTCGCCACTTATGGTCTTGTTTTTTTTTTTTTTTTTAATTTTTTATTTTTATTTTGTTGATAGGGAGAAAGTTCTCCGATCTTTGCTTACGTAAGTGTTGGGTTCTAAACCTTCTCAGGAATACGAACCACCTTACTAGACTCGTGTCCCAGGTAGGTGTTAAACGCAAATCAAACCTAAGTTATCCGTTTTGCAGAGTCTAATCCCGCCACTTCTTGTCGCTGGGCCAACCGCATTGGTTACTGATAGTCTTGTTGTTAATTTAATTAAAATTTGTTGGCTATTTTAACAACTTATAGGTTAATATTTTATTTGTACACATTATTTATATATATATATATTCACAAAATTATCAATTTTAGTCAATGTCATATTATATATTTTATTAAAGAATTGAATTATTCTGGTTCCATTGTCATCATGCTATATCTGAGGTGACAGAGCACGCTTCCAACAATGGCGCAAATATCTACTAGCCCGTACTTAATTATGAAAAGTTGCAAATTGCTTCATGCAACTCCTTTTGCCCTGCGTTGTCCACTTCCGCATTATAAGCAAAGCACTGGGCGGCGAGAAAAAAATCATATATTACTGTTTGTACCCATGAACTTTCACCTAGTCAAGAAACGACGTGCGACCTAACAGAGGATTTAAATAGTCAAAATCATTAGGAGATTTGAAAATTGACCTAAATTTTGTTCGAGGCCGATGAAATGAACCTTCTCAAAAGAACTCTTAAACACCAGCCACCACATCAACCACGATGGATGAATAAATAGTTGATATTAAAGGGATGATAGAGATATGACTGAAATATAATATTGTTTGGAAGACGATTAAGGACATCGATCGCCATGGTCACTGTGAATAGGTCGACAAAGTAAAATAATGAAGGTTTATAATGAATAAAACATATTGGCTAAGAGGCCGTTTGAAGGTAGAAAAAAAAGTAAAATTTTTTATAGTTTTTGGTGTTTTTTTATGGGTTGTAATTTTTGATACGTTTAGTGAATAAAAGTATAATTTTTAATAATTTTTTAGTGTTTGGTAAAATTATTACTATAGTAGAGCAGAAAAATGGTAACTTTTGATTGTTTGGTAAAATTTTTAACTGTAGCAGAATAGAAAAGTGAAAAAAAGTAGGGCCCACTGTAATAATTTTTACTGTAGCAGAGCAGAAAAGTGAGAAAAATTGAGAGTTTGTCAAACACTCAAATTATTGTAGAAGTGTCAACTTTTGATATTTTTTTAATGTTTCTTGAGCCTTCAAATGGATTTTAAATACGATTAAATTAGAATACTTGAAATATTTATTTTGTCTTAAAATCATGGAAGCAATGCTGCAGGAGGCCACTTCCCAAGAGCGTTCAAAAGTTAAGGACTTGCAGGAGTTATCACCCCAGATCTGCCTATTTATACTAGACGGAAGGAAAGAGACGGGGCTTCTCAACCAACATTCCCTCAGCGGATTTTCCTTCTAATTTCTATGTGTTAACTTTCAGCAAACTAAGAGTAGTTTTAGCTTAAATTATCTCAAGTCTTTGTGAATAATCAAAATTGTGTCTGTATAAGACTTTGGTTACTTGTGTCCATTTTTCTTTGAAGATAAGAGGTAGATATTTATATGCAACTAGGATCAAGTAAATATTGTAGCTTTTGTGTTGTTGCTCTCGGGGCATAGGTCAAGTGGCAAAGAACGAGAGTGCAGGTAGTGCTGCTGTGAGTCAGTGCGAGTTCGAACTTCAATAACGTGGTTTGGGCTTGCATTGCACGATCGGTATAAGGCGAGCTCTCGGACCCTGACCATTTGTCGCACATCTCGCGATTTACCCCCTTCACCATCACCCAAGGCAGGGCGGTGGAGACCCCTAAGATCAAGGAGATGACTTCCTTTTTTTTATTTGTTGTTTCTGTGATAAATTATTACTTCTCTCCTATTTATATTTATCTGTGTTTATTATATATTTGTGTTTAAATTTCGGCGAAAACAAGGAAATGCCATACTACTAATGCCTGATATTTGAAAATCCTGTATTCTTTTTGGATCTTTTGGATGCTGACACGCTCGCACTCATACACACAATAACACATTAAGAAAAAAAAAATCAATTGCAAAAGAATGTTCGTTTGTTTGTTTTTGATATTCCAATTAAGTGACATTCAAGTTTTCTATTTTTGTTTTCTTTTTTAATTTTGAGGTTTTATTGATATTTGCAAAATTTGAATGAGTGGTAATTTAGAATTATTTTTGAAAGGGGTGATACTATTTTGTTAAAAATTTATAAAATGATTGACAATAATTAAGGTCTCATTTAATTTATTTTTTTATTTTTTATTTTTAATTTTTAATTTTTATTTTTTGTTTTAAGCTCATTTTTCATTTTTAGCTTTTGAAAAGAAAAAAAACAGTTTAAAGCGCATTTAACCACTTGTGTTTTCAAATTTTATTTTAGAAAACAGAAAATGAATTTATACATAAAATAAAAAATGACAAAAAAATCATTTTGAGTATTTTCAACTCAAAAACTCAAAATAAGAAAAATATAACATTTTTTGTTACCATATTTTAGAATTTTGAAGCATAAAACACATAAAATGAAAATAAAAAAATCAAACCAAATACCACTTAAGTTTTTTTAAAATTAATTATTTCTTTCTCTACTAGATATTTTCAGGAATTTCTTTAATCGAATTAATAATTTTATGATTAAATGGATTGAATCGACTTAAAAAAAAAAAAAAAAAATGTTTTGATTCCATCCTCCAATTTGTCCATTTATGAGGCTCTTCCTTCCAACAGAATAAAGGAAAGCCCCTCTCTTACCCCTTGTATGTTTCTTAAAGGGTCAACCTGGAATAAAGTTTTGTGATATGAATTAAGGCGTTGTTAAAGCAGCCATCATACATACACTTAAATGCTAATTAAAGTAGACTTCTTCTTTAAAAAGTGATGTTTTTATGTAAGAAAATGATTTGACATAAAGGTTAGTCGCAACTCGAACAACAGAAAAATTTAAACCAAATCGAGTAAATTTTGTGAAAGTAAGTAATTTGATTTTTTTGGTTAATTTAATTGGCTTGGTTAATTAAGTCAATACAAAAAATTTGTACTTAACCAAAAAAAAATGTTAAATTTTTGAGCCGAATAGAACAACTTAACCAAAGTTTTTTTTTTTTTTTAAATAAATTATATATAAATTTTACATTAAGTTTTTTTCATACTTTTTCAACGTATGAGTAGGAGCACAATGTTGGGTTTCAATAATCAAGCCAACAAAATTTACTAACTCGTAAGAAATAGAATATCAAATACAAAATACCAATACTGATACTGAATATTAAATTTTTACTTTCAAAGTAATTAAAACAAAAAAATAAATAAAAAATTATATACTGAAAGCGAACCGAGAGAGTTAATATTATCTATTAATCGATTAAAAATTAATAATCTCACACAAAAAGATGTGACTGGTTCAGTTTTTGAAATTGAATTGATTAAATTTTATTGACCAATATGTATCGAATATTAAAATTTTATTAGTTGATGCCAATATTGAATCCCAAATTTTTATTTCCAAGATAAAAGAAACAAAAATCAAATAAAAAATTCCATACCAAAATCAGCTTGAGGTAATCGTTTATGTTGATTAAGCCATGACTAATCGCTTCTTTTACACCCTTAGGATTGGATCATCACATTAGGTTCACTCTCCTAATTAAGTAAATGTATTTATATTCATAATTTAATATTTTTTAATTTTTTATAAGAAAATTTGGTTTAATCTAAATTGGTAGAAAATCAAACAAAATATTATTTTAATTTTTTAACAAATGTAATAGATGTTGATGATGATTCTTCGTTCACCCAGGTCCGGCCGTTACAACCCGAGAATTACCAGGCTTCTCCTTCAACCCTGTATGTGACCTGTTCGCCGGGAAACACCGGTGTGGTGCCTGCCTGAAAGGCTCCGATGCCAAAGTCAGGTAACAAATTGCCAGGAATTCGAAATTACTCAAAAGCTTTTTAAGGTTAGGTCCCGTACCTTTTATGGTGATGCCTTATGTTTTTATACTCGGGTTCCGGTGAGGATTTGCTATTGGCCGAGATTTTCGCCAGATTCTCCGGCATATTTCCATATTCTAATGGATTCATTCCTATCTTATCTCGGCGGTTTCGGAAATCCTGCCCATCGGGATCTGCTTCCTTCCTTCTTTGAAGCGTGAATCTCGGAGTGGCCAGATCCTCAATATTTCTGAATCTGGGTCCGAGCTCGAACTTCGCCTAGGCTGAGCTCAAGCTTTCCAGCTTAAGTTCGGTCTGGAGCCCGGTCGTTGTGACCTGAGCTCGGACTTCGGGCTCGAATCCCGCCGAAAATAGGATGTGGTTTGCGTTTGGGCCTCATACTGCGGGCTTAACCTTCCCAGGCCGAAATTCCGGAACGGCCAAGTGTGAACTCGGAGTAAACCATTATAGCCCGGGAATGACCGACCTGCCATGTGTCCCAGGGGTATTATGGACATTTCACCATAGGTCGAGAAACCTCCATCACCATATCACCTGCAAATTAATGTATCACTTGCAAATTATAAAGTGTTTGATTTGTCAAAATCAACTAAAATTCATTAATTTTTATCAATTATTTTATATTTTTATATAATCAAATTTTATCACATATTATTTTTAATATTAAATTTTTATACTTTTATTATACTTATTTTGCTATCTAACGCCGCGGTAGTAGGGAAACAATAAATCCATTGGATTGAATGGATATGTCCGGTTAAGTATGTCAATTGCAACGAAATTTATGGCGATGAAACGGAATTTGTAGCTAAAAGTATTCAAATTCTAATAAAAACATTATTTGTTACAATAGGCCATAGTTAAGAGTCTGCAAAACTTACTAGACTTGTTTGACCTAAATTAATAATGGCTTAACGGGTACAGTTCAACCTCAATCCATTAAAAAAAATGTCAAATTTATTGGGTGCTTTCTAACCCGTTCGACCCATTAAAACTAAAAAACAAAAAAAAAAAAAAAAAAAAATAGTGTGAAATTAAAGTATATTTTAAAATTAGATTTGTAAACATGTACAATATTGAAATAATAAAATTATAATTTCTTTAAAAAATTATGAAACAATCATTATTCATAGAGAATTCATAATGAGATTTAAACATTGAAACTCAAATTACCTTAAAAATTCATATACATCTCATACTCTTCCTGATTTGAATCAAAACAAGAAAACTACTTACTCATAGTAACCAAGACATCAAAACTTGAATTCAATTGAAACATTTTTATAAGGAAAATTAAAAAGGAAAGTAAAACTTTCTAGGAAACCAAACAAGATTCACTTTATCTCTCTACAAATGTAAATATGAATGTGTATATATCTTATCTCAAGTCCTCCTTTCTTAATAACACCAACTAATCAATAGAAATGACCAAGTAGCCCTTACAATTTAAAAAAAAAAATTACAATGACGGTAGAATTTTGTATAGTTTAAATCAAGATTCAAACCATTTTCTCATACTTAGTGAATTTTGAAGGTTTGAAGTTGAATTCCTCTCTGTCATTTGAATCAACGTGCGAATCAGTGTTGTTTTGAACCAAGATTCAAACCTTTTTTTCATGCTTAGTCAAATTTTTGAGATTGAGCTGAGACTTGCATTCTATATGGTTCAGACGTTGGTACGAACTAAGGTTGGTCTGATCCTTAGTTTGAACTATTTCTGGACACTTGGAAAAATTTTAAGGCTTGAAGGTTGCATGGTCACTATTATTTGAACCCTGGTGCGAACCAAGTATGGTTTGAACCTTGGTTTGTACCACTTTCATGGCTTTGAAGATTTCCTCGGCTTTTGATGTTTAATCCGTTATTATTTGAGCCTTGATTCTTAGCAAACCGTTAATACTTCATATCTTTGTCCTTCTAAGCTATTTTTTTGCAAAATGAAAAATTTATCTATGAGAATGCTATAAGCTTATAATAACATCATTTTATTCTTGAAATATAGGTAACAATGCTCATTTTGGATGGCTTGATTGTATGTTTTACCATACAATCACATCCCCTAACTTGAGCTTTGCTAGCCCCTAGCAAATAAGCCCATTTAATAAGTTTTTTTTGGAAAAAGAACTCCATTTAATATCAAGCATAATGTATCAATGTAAATTCTTTCAAATCCCAAATTCACTATTCTTAAAGTAATCAATGACTACCATGAAAGTTCATAAATGCAACACTCTCTATGTTACAAGAAGTTGAACACAAGGTTAACATTCTTACTTCATTGTCCTTCAATAGAGCATAGTCATATTTCAATCATGCTACCAAGTTCTCTCAAGTTTCGACCTAATCCTTACAAGATTTACGCTCTTTAAAGAAAATGAGAAAGGGTTTCACTCCTAGAAGATTCTTTATAAAAGAGTAAATGTATTTCAAAACCTAGTAAGAATCTTCCCTAGTCAATTAACGAATAATTCAAAGAATTCACGGCTTGGCATAGCTCTATGATAGAAAAATCCAAAACAAAGAGATTAATAGAATCAATTTGTCACTTTAAAATCTTAACTTCACCTATTTGTTACCTTGAATCTGTTAGGTCTTTATTTTGGTTGTAACGGGACTAGAGGGTTAACTGTGGGACCGAAGAAATGATGGGATATTCAAATAAGTATCTTAGAGGTACTAATCCCAACTCTTTCTCAAACACTCAAAAGATTGTTCTTTATTTCCCACATTATTTTTTTTTCTTCTTTCATTTTTTTAAAACCCATTTCCAATTTATTTCATATACTTTTATTTTGCTATGTAATTTATTTCATGTACTTGCTTCTTTTATATTTTCTTCTTCAACTGATATTGCTAAACAACTTTGAGCATATTTCTTATATATATAAATGCTCAATATTTCCCATATTTACAAATGCTTAACTTTGTTTTTTTTTTTTTTAGACAAGAAATCAACAACTCAATTAATATAACTTCTCAAATAACATTACCTCTTCTTTTCTTTCTCATCATTCCCCTTATTTTTCTCAAATCAACAAACCAAGACACTTAGGGTAGGCATTAATCTAATGTGCAAGGTTAAGGTTGATAATTGAGGGTTATACCAAGACAAATTCATCAATTGGCTCAACTTGGCTCTTAAGGAGTAGCAAGAAAGAAAGTCATTAAGCTCACAATTCACTGGCTCACTTCATTTTCAAGGTTCCATTTAGGTTGAATTCGAAACTCCAAAGTTATAATTCATTCACAATTTTTATTCTCTTATCATGGATTCAATGCAAAAGTAATAGAGCTACTGAAAGAATAATCAAGTGATAAAAATTCAGGATTAATAGTTCACCCTCTTGAAGAATAAATGATAAGGGTCAATTCTCACTGAGGTAGTCTCTACTTATTTTAGAGATTAAATGCATGTGATACTTGAACAAGGACTATACTCCAGGAATTCATATTCACATAATTCAATTAACCTTATAATCCAATTTCAAAGCAATTCAAGAGTTTCAACACTTACAAAATTCATGTTGGCATTCACTACTTCAAAAATGCTTATAAAGAGTTATTAAGAATAAACATCAATCATCATGCATCAACATCAAACTAAGTTTTTGTCCAAAATAACTTTTATTCATTTAATAGTTAAATTCAACATTCGTGATCTATGTTTATTTGCAACATTTTAGCAAAACAACTTCCAAAATTAACTTATGTCTTTATTACATCAAAACAAAAACCAAAAGACTAGACTCAAGTTTAGTTTGGTTGAACCACCAAACACGTCTAAATGAACTTTATTCTTCAAGAAGTAGAGAAGCAGGAGAAGGCTTGGCAGCAACTTCTGGAGCTCCTATGGCACCCACTTCTGGAGCTCTTATGGCACCTAATCAGTCATTCAACCTCCTAAGCTCTTTCATTATAAATTATGTGTCAACCTTGATTTAAGATAATTGTTGGCCCATTTCATCCCACTAATCTATGATTTGATTCAAATGCGACTCTATTGTGAGGGCTGACTTTCACTTATTTCCCTAGTAGTTGCTATAATGGGTGTTAATAGCTAGCCAACTTCCATTCATTACTTAGGATCCACCTTCTTCTTCACAATGTACCTTGCAATGAATCTTCCAAAAGGTAAACTCAAAATTTCAATTCTATTCTTAGCTAAAGTTAGAATGCTTTCAAAGATTACTTAGGTTAAGCCAATTGCAACCCCTGAGTCGATAGCATACGTAAGTAAACGTTTCTTATAACTCGCCACAGAAGCATTCCTTATAGGCATAATTTGATAGCACAAAAGGAAATGCAATGCACCAAATTTAGGTGTCAACATCTTCTTCTCTAATTTGTTTTTGTGCCTCCAAGTTTTACCTTCTTTATCTATTAAAATTTCAGTAAGTGCATCCTTGTCAAAGGCCTCTTCTTTCTCAAATGGATAACTTAGATTTTTAACCATTGGTAGCTTGAAAAAGTGAGCAATTCTTTTTGAAGTTAATTCTATCTCTATTCCCCCACCTTAGTGCAAATGCAATCATTCCCATCATTTTTAAATTCGGTGATATTCGCACAAAATTCTTGCTTTAACATCACCACTACTACACCACTAAATTGAGTAAACTTTTTTCATCTTCTCTTTTCCATGTTTTATTTAATCTTGAACTCTTCACCTTGAAAATTCTTCAACATAATTCCCCTTCCTACTAAAACAGTCCTATCACACCAATAGTCCTCAAAATATTTTTGGTCTTTTGCATTGGAGAACCTTTCATTATCAAAATCATTTTCTTCATTACTATGTTAAATACTAGGCTCATTAGAAGTGAGTTTAAATTTTTTCTTCATTACTAGGTTCAATGATAAGCGGTGGTTGGGTCTCTTTAGGAGTGAGTTTAGATTTTTTCCTTTTGTAGGTTTCAAGCACTTTAGAAGGATTAAAACTAGTGGCTTTCTCTTTCCTTTTCAACTTCTTAGGTGCTATGAATCCAAATCAAGGAATATCAAAGTGGGACTTCTTTTAAGCAATTTGTCAAACACGTGGTGTGCAAGACTTAAATTCAACTTCATAAAAGCATTTCCTAAAGTCTACCCAAAATTTTCTCTACAAATTAAGCAAACAACAACCACAACACGAACTTCTTTCAATTCCTAACACCAATCACCCAAAAACTTCAACAAAATAAAAACTCTAACCTTTTTCTTTTAGTCACAGTTTCACTTGAAAACTCCCTTCAATCCATGCCAAGGCTTCTAAATGTTACGCCCCGGGTCCGGGGACCCAGGGAGTGAGTGTAAAATATACAAAACATGAAAACCTGGTCATCATATCAGAGCAAGCACATCGGTCACACAATGGACCCATAAAACCTCCCCTGCTATATAACGGCCTAAAATTGTTCAAATGGGTACCTAATAGAAACACCTGCGCAAAATATACTCGCTACCAAATAACCATACAGCGGTTTTATAATTTAAACATACCAATTCATCCAAGGCTGCACATTTAATCCCACATTAACCAATGTAAATGCATAACCATTCCACTATTTGAATTTCCATAATTTAGTACATGTCTAGGCCTTATGGCCATTACAAACCCAAAATCAAAATGAAGCATATTGTAATACCCCTCACCTTTGGTGTACTTAGAACCCCTAATGGAATAGACACTTTCTTTGGAAATGAATGGTGATGACCAAGTGATCTAGACTTTATTTTGAATTTGGAACCTTGGTGTGATGGAATGAGATGAAAATGAATAAGTTTTGGAGCACCTAAAGTGAGCTAAATCCTAATGGTTCCATGGTTAGGGCATGAAGACTTTTAACTAGCCATTTGACCCTAGGGTTAGAAATTAACCATGGTTAGTTACCAAACCTAAAGTGAGGTAAATTAGTGAAGAGAGGGAAGGAGAATTAGTGGTAATGTGTATTGATAAATGATCTTGAATATACATGGAAAATTGGAGGAGAAAATGGCTAAACACTTAGCAAAATTCCAAGGTTTAAGCTTATGTGGCATATGTAGAAATTTTGACCAACCAATGGACTAAGTCAAATGCCAAGGTGGAGGGACCAATCGGCCAACCAAGCAAAGGGCCTCTCGGCCAAGACAATGAAATGGAAGACCAAGCTTTGTTTGAACTCCAATTTTGGCTTTATTTAGTTGGTCAATTGTGGTGGGTCCCAAGCATTAAACATTGGAAGACCAATTTGTTAATATACATGTGCATATATATATAAAAGCCATTTTTGTGCCCATTCAACACCATGGCCGGCCAACCAAGTGTGGAATATATATATATAAGTAACTAGTTAGTTAGGTGAGTTAGGAATGGAGAATTGTGATTGGTTCATGGATTGGTTGAAGTTAGATTACAACTAGCTAGTTAGGGGATGTCATGATAATGAAATGGTACTTGGAGGATTTAGTTAGAAGGAGAGAATTGTCAATTTGGCCACTTGAAAGACCAAGTTAAAGTCTTAACCGTGGGTTCCTTAAGGCCATTCGGCCAAACAAATTAGAGCAAAACAAGACCAGCCGTGGAGTGTTCCATTTGAGGAGAAAAGTTCATCTATTCGGCCAAGGCAAAGGAGGGGGAATTGGAGAGGGAAAATTCCACAAATTGGCCAAGAGGAGGAGGAAGAAAGAAGAAGGAAGGAGGAAGAAGAAGAAGGTGTTTTGAGGTAGGGGAAAAACACTCTTTGATCATCTTGAACTTAGGGTAGAAAACTTGAAATTCTTGCAATTTTGAAGCTATTTGATGTTGTTATATGATGGAATGGAAAACCTAGCAAATTAGGGGTTTGTGACCTAATTTTGTGATGAATATCTTCCTTACATGTATGCTGGAAATTCTGGAAATTTTGCTTGAAATTGAGTTAAAAATGATGTTAAAATGATAACCTACAAAGTTTGAAAGT
>JAVXUM010000037.1:19288733-19308452 GCA_035590655.1 Pouteria glomerata
TTTGGAAAGTCTTCTGGCTCTGGATTTGTTTCTGAATATCTCCTTCCAAATTCTCTTTTACTTGTTTTGGAATTCTATTTTGATTAGGAAACTTGATGCAATTAGGAAACGCTTTCAAATCTGAATTCTTTTTATCAATTCCTTTTTAACTTAAGATTGCATATGGAGTTGCCATTAAAATAAACTTTACAAAACATATTAATTATTATAAATTATATATAAAATAAATATTAAAATTTGTTATAAATATTAAATAATATATTTTGTATATATTAAATAAAAATTAAAAAATATATATATAAATTAATAAATAAATATTTAAACAAATATGGGACGGGATGGGAATTATTATATCTATTTTCGTACTCGTTTGAATAACATTTAAGATTTTCATACTTATTTTTGTCCTAATTATTAGTATTTCCGTATCCTCCCTAAATAAGGTGGATGAAGCTGGTACTTGTGGAGTATGAATAACTTTAACATTTCTCAGTGCAACAAACTTTTTCAAGTAGTCTACTAAGGTATTATATTAACCATTCAACTAAGGAAATAATTCTCACATGTGTAAAATTCTTTGCATTAAATAAAAGTAATAAATGAGTGGTTTGACTTATCAACTTTTATGAAAAAAATTTTAAATTTTACTAATTTTTCTAAATTTTTTCACAAAGTACAATTTTTCTAACTTTCTTCGCAAAATACAATTTTAATTTTTACTAACTTTTTTTTAATTTTCTTTAATTTTTATAACTTTTTGTCAAACAATCAACTAATTTTTAAAGTAATACACCTTATATCTATGGTGAAAAATTGTTTTTTTTTTTTTTTTTATTGTGCCAAACAACCCCAATATAATTGTAAATTTAATTTAGAAATCAATTAATGGTTCATGTTATTTTGTATTTTTAGCTGTCTTCTTAATTTTTTTTACTTTTTTTTTTCTCAGTTCAGAATTCAAAGTTCTTTTAAGATTTCATTTACTTTTTTTTTTCTTTTACTCAAAATAAAATTATTAGTAACACAATAACTACCGTTTGAAGAAAAGGCTTTTAACTAAGGTAGCGTTTTGAGTGATAAAAAATAAGAAAAAATAAAAAAAAATGTGATTTAAGTTGATTTTAAGTGTTTAGCGTCTAATAAAGTTTTTTGAAGAAAAATAGTGACTTTTTTTTACTGCTAGAGTAAAACTGTATGAACGGTTTCCCAAATCTGTTCCCACGGATTAAAAAATGTCAAAGGTTTTGTATAGCCATGGCAAAATTGTGGGAATGGTTTTCCAAATCCATTCCCACAGATTCAAAAAATTAGTATAAAACAACGACAATGGTACTCATTTGAAAGCTTCCACATCGATTGGAAGGGGGAACGAAACCTGCCTAATAAGTAGGGGGTGAAAACTTTCCCACTGAGGAGGCCTTTTAGGGGACACTGGGGTAGCCCTCGCCAAGAACAAAACCGTGAGGCTGTGCCGGGGAGAGACCCGATGGGCCAAAGCGGACAATATCTTCAGGCGGCAGTGGTCCCGGGTTGTTACAAATGGTATCAGAGCCGGTGCCAGATCGGTGTGCCAGCGGGGATGCTGGGCCTCCAAGGGGGGTAGATTGTGAGATCCCACATCAGTTGGAGAGGATAACGAAACCTGCCTAATAAGTAGGGGGTTAAAACCTCTCCCTTGAGGACGCGTTTTGGGGGGGCACTAGGGTAGCCCTCGCCAAAAACAAAACCGTGAGGTTGTGCCGGGGAGAGACCTGAGGGGCCAAAGCGGACAATATCTTCAGGCGGCAGTGGTCCCGGGCTGTTACATATCTCATGTTAATTTTATATTAATATAAAAACCTATACCCTTCAAGTCTTAGCTCAAGAGTACAAAATCACATCTCAGGGTAAATAAATCATTTTTGGCTTTTAAATATATAAGTCTATACCACATGATGCATAGGATTGACCCTCATCTATTTCAACACTCTTCTTTAAGGATTTCAGGTGTAAGATAGTTCTACACCTATTTTCGATATCTGTTGTGATTCAACAAAATTTCTCTCCTCACTTAGCCAAGGAAGATGTTTTCTTTCAAACAATATATTGTGTAAATGTTCGAAGGCGTTCGAGACTTGTTCATACTCTATCATGTGTTATTCAAAGAATAACATTCTTCATCACCCTTTCGGGGGTGGTCGAGTGGGGTTCGAGAGCGGCTGGGGGCTTTGGACCACCTAGTGGTTCCAAGTTTGAATCCCCCTTCGGGGGCCAGCTCTCCGCTATGTGGCGGGCTCCTAACAGCCCTCTCGGCCGAGCCGGTCAGCCAGGGCTTGCCTAGGCTGATTTACTCTCCATGGTTCTTTGCCGGCTAGAGCCATGGGGTGAGCTTCACCCAATGCACACCTTCGGGTAGCAACCGCGGGCTTCCTCGTACCAGAAGAATACCATTCTTCATCATGTGTTGGTGAATGCGGTTCACTTAGATTGATGCATGCAAGTTTCGAAATAAAATATATTTACTATCATAGCCATTATGTTGTAATCGAATTGTGTTTAGTAAATGATTTTTATCGTTAATTTGAACGTTTCGATATTTTTATTTTTCCCTTTGCGAGATTGTTTAATTTGATTGATTCATAGCATATCCATAAAAAAATAATTATACTGATCGTTTGTTTGTTACTTATAATAAAAAAAATACATATTTATTATAACACGTCATGAAAAAGTGTTGTTATCTATACAATAAATTAGCACGATTTTGAAAATATCTCTCTCACAAATTAAATCTAACAGCTAAGAATGTGTTTTATTCTTCAACAAATAGTTGAGATTTTTTACATTCATAATATTTTTTTTGTCTCACATCATTAAAATACAATAATTTTACTTTTTCTTTTACTTATAAAAGTATTATAATTGTGGCATATGATCTTAATATGTAATAAAATTGGATAATTTTTGAAATTGTTTCACTCACAAATTAAGATTTAATGGTTAAGAATATGTTTTATTCTTCAACGAATGGCTGAGAATTTGTACATTTACAATATTTTTTGTCCCAGATTGTTAAAACACAACAACTTCACATTTTCTTTTACCTATAAAAGTACTAGAATTATGATATATCATCTTAAAAATAAAGGTAAAAAAAACTCATGGGTTTTGCCAAATGACGCACTTTTTTGGGTTCTGAAAAGAAATTCACTTGCTTATAGGTTCCAAGTGGGGACTCACTCAAAAATTTAATGTGATTGTTCCATTGATATATTTCAATTATATTAGTAATTAAATTCAAAATACAAATAAAATATGGAGTTGAACTTGAAAACACAAACAAAAAAAAAGCTTAAATAATAATTATGTTATTTTTCCTATAACAAAAACTCTTATTTTTTTAAAATTTAAAAGTGCAAAATAATATCGAATATTAATTAAGTTCGGGAATAGTATTTTTGCAAATTCTAATTTTAAATTTAAATTAGTCGCATTTACTATAAATATTTTAGTTTATAAAGCACATATGATTAATTAGGTTGACTATATCTATATAATAAAATAGGATAGTTTTTGAAAATATCCCTCTCACAAACTAAAATTTAACAGCTAAGAATATATTTTATTTTTAACGAATGACTGAGATCTTCTACATTCATAATGTTTCTTTATCCTACATCGCTAAAATATAACTTCACATTTTATTTTACCTATAAAAGTATAAGAATTGTGATATACGATCTTAATAAATAATAAAACTAAAAAAAAAAAAAACTTATGAGTTCTGAAAAAAAGGCCCACTTTTGGGTTTTGAGAAAGAATTTACTTGGATATAGATTCCAAAAGAGGACTCACTTGCTTAAAAGTTTAATATGATTATTACATTTATATATTTTAATTACATTAGCAATTAAATTAAAAAGATAGATAAAATATAGAGTTGAACTAAAAAACACAAATAAAAAAAGTTTAAACAATAATTATGTTATTTTTCTTATAACAAAAACTCTTAGTTTTTTTAAAATTTAAAAGTACAAAAAAATATCGAATATCAATTGGCCTCTGGAGTAGTTATTTTTATAAATTCTAATTTTAAATTTAAATTAGTCACATTTATTATATTTGTTTTATTTTATAAAGCACGTATAATTAATTAGGTTGACTATATCTATATAATAAAGTAGAATAATTTTTGAAAACGTCTCTCTCACAAATTTAGGTCTAGCGGCTAAGAATATATTTTATTCTTCAATGAATGACTAAGATTTTTTACGTTCACAATATTTCTTTGTTCTACATCATTAAAACACAACAATTTCATATTTTTTTTTACCTATAAAAGTATTAGAATTGTGACATATGATTTTAATATAAAATAAAATAAGACAATTTTTAAAAATGTTTCTTTCACAAATTAAGATCTAATGGTTAAAAATATATTTTATTTTTAATCGAATGGCTAAGTCTCACATCGTCAAAACATAACAAGTTCACCCTTTCTTTCACCTATAAAAGTATTAAAATTGTGATATATCATCTTAACAAATAATAAAGGTAAAAACAATTCATGGGTTCTGACTAAGGATTCACTTTTTGGGTTCTGAAAAATGATTCACTTGCTTACAGGTTTCAAATGGGATTCATTTACTTAAAAATTTAATGTGATTGTTACATTGACATATTTCAATTACATTAGTAATTAAATTTATAATACAAATAAAATATGGACTTGAAGTAGAAAACGCAAATAAAAAAAAGCTTAAATAATAATTATGTTATTTTTCTTATAACAAAAATTCTTTTTTTTTTTTAAATTTAAAAACACAAAAAAGTATCAAATATTAATTAGGCTCGGGAGTAGTTATTTTCATAAATTCTAATTTTAAGTTTAAATTAGTCGCATTTACTATATTTGTTTTATTTCATAAAACACATATGATTAATTAGGTAGGCTATATTTTTTAAAATGCCTCTTTCACAAATTAAGATTTAACGGCTAGGAATGTGCTTTATTTTTCAACAAATAATTGAAATTTTTTATATTCACAATATTTCTGTATGCTAAATCGCTTAGACACAACTTAACCTTTTCTTTTACCTATAAAAGTACTAAAATTGTGGTATTTAATCTTAATAAGTAAGAAAGGTAAAAAAATTTGTGGGTTTTGAAAAAAGGGCCCACTTTTTGGGTTCTAAAAAGGAATTAAATTGCATATAGATTCCAAAAAAAGACTCACTTGTTTAAAAATTTAATGTGATTATTACATTTATATAATTTAATTACATTAATAATTAAATTAAAAATACAGATAAAAGATGGAGTTGAGCTAAAAAACACAAATAAACAAAAGCTTAAATGATAATTATGTTATTTTTTCATACAACAAAAACTCTTATCTTTTTTAAATTTAAGAGTACAAAAAAATATCGAATATTAATTAAGTTCAAGAGTAGTTCTTTTTATAAATTCCAATTTTAAATTTTAATTAGTCACATTTACTATATTTGTTTTATTTTATAAAGCACATATAATTAATCAGGTTGATTATACTTTTTTATAAAGTACAATGTATGATTAATAATAATATTTTCGATTTAAGTTATTTTCATGAAATTAATAAATTTTGTGTGGCACTCTCTATGTTCACTATTTTATTTTTTTTATTTTTACAAATTTTTGAGTCAAATACAATTTTGTTATTTTTAATTTTCTCAAACTCCCACCCAGTTTTGTGTCACTTTACGTTTTGATATACCATTGAGTTGAATTTGATGATGATGATATTTAAGGAGTTACATTGAAAAAGATAAAAATTTAACTTCTCAGTGTTAATGATGATTTTTTGATTTTTTGGTTAAATTAGAAATGTGATGGTAATATTGAATTTTGAGTTTGTATTGGATATTCAATTGATTGCTTTCAAGTTGTGTTTTAGTTTTTCTAAAGGAAAAAATACAATAAAAAAAAATTTATTTTGGGTTTTTAACAAAAAAATGTGCTAACATATTTCAATTCAAAATGTATGCATATTTAATTTTAATTGAGGAGTATCATAGGTACGGGTTATTCGATAGTTTTTTTATAAAGTACAATGTATGATTAATAATGATATTTTTGATTTAAGTTATTTTCATAAAATTAATAAACAAACTATTAACAAATTTTGTGTGGCACTCTCTATATTTACTATTTTATTTTTTTTATTTTTACAAATCTTTTAGTCAAATACAATTTTGTTATTTTTAACTCCCTCAAACTCCCATCCAGTCTTTGTGTCACTTCATGTTTTGATAAACTATTAAGTTGAAGTTGATGATGATATCTAAGGAGTTACATTGAGAAAGACAAAAATTTTACTTCTCAGTATTAATGATATTTTTTTGATCTTTTGGTTGAATTAGAAATGTAATAGTAATATTGAATTTCAAGTTTGTATTGGGTGTTCAGTTGATTGTTTTCAAATTACGTTTTAGTTTTTCTAAAGGGAAAAATACAATAGAAGGGAATTTATTTTGAGTTTTTGAAAAAGAAAAATGTGTTAACATATTTCAATTTAAAATGTGTGTATATTTAATTTTAGTTGAAGAGTGTCGTAGGTACAAATTATTCGCTAATATATTTACATTTCTACAAAACATTCCTTTGAAACCAAGAAATAGAAATGATCAAGAAATTCTAACACTCGGTGTGTTAAGAAAATTGTAATGGAAACTCCTTCTACTAGTATTTCATATGTACGAATACATTTGAGAATAGAATGACAATACAAATTGAATAACTAGATTATCTTTTTCTTTTAAATAAACATAGAGTTAATAATGATAACTTTGTCAATTTATACTTTCTATTTCCCCTCTTTGCAAAATTTGAAATCAACTTAGGACCTTGGAACCTTGTATTCAGCAAATTATGGAATATCAACATTCTAGTTCCTTGATGAATTTTTGAAGACGAAGGAATTCTCTTTTCAGTTCCTAAAATATATTAACAACCAAACGTAGAATAAGAAAAAAAAAAAAAAAAAAAAAGAGAGAGAGAGAGAGAGAGCATGCATCCATCAAGATTATAGCTTAATTTATATATTAAAATTTCTTGGTAGGCGAAAGAGAGGCACTTATTCTTATTCCAAATTGTTTCTAAAAGTAACATCAGCATCTGTGGAAGATTGACCCCTTATTTTTGTTCCATCAGATCTGGTGTTTTGCCCCTTAAATATGTGCCTTTTTTTTTTTTTAAGTTTTCTCTGGAGGTCATATCTAACCTTCTCAAGTTAGGCTACTTTCCATGTTTATTTTGTTGTAAATGTGATTGTCTTTCAACCATGGCCAAAAGCCAAAGAGATGATCACGATGCACCCCTGGCTGTCCATGTACACAAAGTTTGTTGACTACAATAAATAAACCTAACAGACACGTTTTGTTTGTCAATTCAAAGCTATTGAAGGGACAATTATATTTCTTATTCATAATCGTGTTATGCCCATCAATAGATCATATTGTGTTGACACAAGCTGTATCACAGTGTTATTTTTAATTAGGTGGCGTTTGGTTCACTAATTTATACCTAAAATAAAAATAAAAAATAAAAAATTAATTTTTATCAACTTTCTCCACCAAACACAAAATTAACTCTCTCCAATTTTTCCTAAGTTGTACCAATTTTCTACAACCTTTCAACCTTTTACCAACTTTCTCTAATTTTCTCAAACTTCTATAAATTTTTACCAAACATCCAATTACTAAAATATTACGTGTCAATCCCATATACATATACAAAGTAACATTTTGTTTTTTCTTAAGTACAGCTAAACAGTCCTAATTGCTTTGATAAGATCCTTGACTTGTTTAACAATCACGCAAAAAATTTATCGAAATTGATCCCTAATTACATAAGCAGGGATTTTATTTTATTTCAATCTAATGAAGTTTTCAGTGCTTCCTAATTTGTGTCATAAAATATGCATATAACTTTATTGAAAATCCCTATTTAATTTGTATACGCTCTTCTTATTTATTTACTTATTTATTTATTCATTTTTTGGAGTGATTTTCCATGCGCAAATTCGGGTGGGAAATAAAAGACGGCAGTATTTCTCTAGAACAAGCAGAATTGATTCATATATTGGAAAAGAGTACCAGAGATCCAAAAACCCCGAATCCACAATTAACTTCAATAACAAGTTCAAAGCTTTATCTAATACGTTCCTGAGGCCAAATGCCACCCCCATCACGATTGATATGGATACAACGCATCAATAAAGATCACTCTCTTTGTGGGTATGAATAACACAATCTGACTTTGGGTAGGAAACGCAAGTGAGCAAGTAACCCTTCTCCATCTGCTTATCATCGAGGAAAGATCCATCAGACTGGTCGACTGAACCCGAAACCAACTGACCCGCACACGTGGAGCAGGCTCCGGCCCTGCAAGAATAAGGCAGCTCAACTCCTGCATCTTCGGCCGCATCCAAGATGTAGGCATCGTCTGGGGCTTCAAACTCGCACTCTTCACCCTCTGGGTTGATCAGCTTGATCTTGTACGTTGCCATGGCAGTTGCTCGAAAACCGGAGGACGATTTCAAGCCAAATGAGCCAGAGATGCTCTTTAGAGATGGTGCTACATAGGTTGGGCTCTTGACGAGGGCATTAGAGATTCGGGTCTGTTGCGAAGTCCTAAAAATGCAATGTGAGGGGAGTCCAACGGTCGACATGTTAACCTGAAACGCAAGTAGCAAGATTTAGTTGGTTTGATGTGCAATAAAAAAATAATAATAAAAAAAAAATAAAAAAGGCATCCAGTATGAACATGAGATGTCATGAAACTGAAATACTCCATAATGCTCTAAAATACAACCATGCATCACAGCGCAAACTCAATACAATTGGGTCAGAGAACCACGCACTCCTTTAACAAGCCCAAAACAATATTTCAAAAAACACGTGTTTGCATCTAAACTTTAGTATGCAAACACATTGATCAAATGGAAAGAAGGCACCCTTCATTCCCATAATCATCTCTGACCATTTAAAAAATAAAAATAAAAAATAAAGAAGCTGCTTGCCAATCTCCAGTCGTGAATTCTCTTTCTTGATAGTGTGGATTTGTTGAAGGAAAATAACAGATAAGGGATGCACAATTACTCTCATTTGATTGTGGAGGGAAAGGGAAGGAAAAGGTGTGGAATTTGAGAAATGAAAAAATAAATAAATAAATAAATTAAAATTTTAATTTACTAGGAAATATCTCCAATCCATACAATAAAACAGGACAGTTTTTGAAAATGTCACTCTCAAAAACTAAGATTACCACCAATCATTTTTCCTTTCGTTCAACAATTAAGATCATTTTTATATTTTTAACTTCCCGCCCAATTCTTATTAGTGGATTTAACTACCATCTACCTCACAAAATTGCTTGAATATTTTAAATTTTATCATATTTCAAGGATGAAGACCAAATGCAAATCAAAACTGCCAACTTAAATTCCGCTTAATTATGATTTTTAAGAAATTGAACCTTTCAAATTAAACCATCATAATTTATGTTTTCTTTAATGACGCTTCCCAAAAGTTAACCGGATATAATAGTTGCTACAGCATAAAGTTTTGGAAAAGAAAACTAAAACTCATGGATTATCATAGTTTTTTTGATCTAAACTTTTTGTCCAAAGTTTTAACTATATAAAAAACTTAATATTAATGTTATTCATAGTGTCGTAGGCACGAGTCACTGCTAGTTTCTTATATTTTTTAACATATACTGAAATTATATGTTTCCTTTTTCTTTTCCCTTCCCCTACAATTCTTATTACTTTTCCCTTTACTTCTATTTTTGCAGAAACTAATCCTTAATTTAGCTACACCACAAAGCAAAAACATGAAAACCACCATCAATATGTTGCCTCCTAGAAATTACAAGAGAATGGAACTTGACAATCCATCTCTGCGACAAGGAGACATTAAATGTTTGGAGTACTATGAGAAGAAGCAAGCGAGCTGCTCTCTGCTCTTCACTCGAGGCTCCATGTCAAACCAACAGATGAATAGGTCTCTCAATTTTTTACTAAAACCTACAAATATTTTGCATGTGCAAATTATCAACAGGCTCCGGGTTCCTTGCTTTTTTCAAACTAACAGAAAGTCCAGCTACCAAAAACCAAGTAGAAATACCTGTAGGTCACCCTGAGATTTCAAATGTTGCCATAAAAAACTATTTTGAATCTTAACCATGTTTACTGAAAATTAATGAAATTATACATCCTTGACAGAAAGCTTGAAAGTTTGTGCCATTTTATTCGGTGTTGATGATTTGGGGGGAGAGAAAACTTTCATAGGGACTGAGATATTTGTATAGATTCGAAAGCCCTTTTTTTTTTTTTGACCTTTTTCCTTTAGTACAGCTTGTAAGCTTTTGGGAAGGGTCAATCCCATGTTAGCTATTTTAAAAAAAAAAAAAAAAAAAATTGTGAATTCTATCTAGTAGTTTTAAAGTATGTTTAACTGCCCTTTTATTGTCACATTAGTCCCTTATACAGGGAATACATCTCCTTGATGGTTTCTAATCTAATTATTTTACTTATTAAAAATAATAATAATAATTGAGATTGCACACCATAAATAAGCTTTCAGACTTAGCTATCAAAATGATTACACTACTCTACAGGCAGGCAATCCCAGTTCATAGTCACAATTTCCTTATAACAAACTTCAATCTTCTATAATATTTCATATTCTAGTGTTATATTACATGTCTCTTCTAAATATATGAAGAACTCGTGTCTGATAGTTAACACTTGAGTAAAGGTATGATATATGTGTTCTATATATAATTGGACATTTATACAAACATATTTAGCATACTCTAATGGTACCTTGTACATTGCATATTATCATAAAAGCGCAATCCAATAACAAGCCTCCTGCATTTTCATATTTGGAGAGGATAAGATGCAAGGAGTCTTTCCTCTATAAACAGAGAGGCTAATTCCAAGTTTATAGCCCATGACTCTCACCTCACAATGGAACAAACTTACTACTACTCCGAGCCACCCTTTTAAATACCATATTATCATATAAAATAAAATATTTATATTACCTATATGAATATTTTCCTACGTCACCGTATTAAGAGAATTAAAGAATATGACACTTAAACCTATAACTGACACTTTTCTGGAGTCGATATAAGTTGCAATATAGGTCTAGCGTGAAACCCAAGAATTCCACTAAGAGATTTACCAAGCTTGAAATAATAAATCAATTGCTAATGGCCCCACACTTCTTATACGTATCGACTAGGACAATAGCTATGCCATAATTATAATTTTGGTACTCAAGGCAACTCACTCGCTTTGATGCCAAGTCTAAATTTGTTTTCCAAGAAGTTTAAAAATATTTTGATTACCATAGAGGAATACACTACGTATATCCTTCCCTTCCCACTCAATTTTGAAAATTGACAAAGGCTCCAATGCCTATGAAACTGCGATAGAATAGTGCTCAGGTTCCACACTACTTATGAACAAATTAATTATCTAATAGACCCAGCTTACATGGGACTAACCAATAGAAATTGATCACGTATGGTAACATGACCCACGCATGATATTATTTAGTTTTTATAGGCCGGGGCTAGAAGATTTTTTTTTGAAAAGATAAGTAAATGTATTATATAGCATCCACCGATGCTGAAAATTTACAAGCTAGGAGACCGACTCCTAAATCTTCACACTCTCAACAAACATGAAAAATGACTCTAAATCCCTACAATTTTCCCCATCAAACCAACCCAACAAACAATACAAAAACAAACATTTAGACTGCATAATATTCTTAGTTGAATCTTCAAAAGTCCTCCTATTACGCTCCTTCCAAATCATCCAAAATAGACAAAAAGGAATCATGTTCCACAGCCTCCTCTTCCTTCTTCCCACCGGTTGACCCCACCAAGCTAATAAAAAGTTTTTAAATCCACCCGGGAAGCACATTTGAACTCCAAAACAAGAAAGAATTAGGCTCCAGAATTCAGATGCCCAACCACAATGGATGAACAAATGATCGATAGATTCCTCCTGACTGAGACATAAAGAACACCGATTAACCAGAGAATATCCCCTACGCTTTAAATTGTCCAAAGTAAGAATCCTTCCTCTCACGGCACACCAAGTGAAAAATATAACTCTTGTAGGGATCGGAGCCTTCCAAATTTTCAGCCATGGAAAATCATCCTTAACTTCATTCATCAAGTACTCATAAAAGGACTTGACAGAGAAATCCTTTTTCTTTGTGTTCTCCCATAACATCAAGTCATTCGATTCAGTCCATATCAAGTCCTGGAGCACCACCATCAACTCACTATAGCTCTCCATCTCCCAGTCATTCAAACCTCTCCTAAGCTGCACATTCCATACCCTGCAATTACCCGAGACCATCCAATAGTCTGACACAAAGGCATCCTTATCCCTAGCAATAGCATATATATCAGGAAAGATATCTGCAAGTTTCCCAACAGGGAGCCAAACTTGATGCCAGAATTGAATTCTATCCCCTTGCCCCAGCTTCCAGGAAACACAATCGACAAAACTAGACCAGACCTTTCTTATATTTTTCCATAAGCTTACACCAAAATAAGAAGGACCCAACTCAGATCGCCATCCCCCAAAATCCACCCCATATTTAGACACAATCAATTTTCTCCAAAGACTAGAATGCTCGTGAGCAAATCTCCAAAGCCATTTCCCCATAAGCGCTTCATTGTGCAAACTCAGCATTCTTATTCCAGCCCCCCCTTCGGCCCGATATCTACACACCATCCTCCAATCCACGAGATTATGTTTAAAGACCTTCTCACTCCTCCCCCAAAGGAAATCTCTCTGAAGCCTCTCCAATGCCTTAACCACTGAATTAGGAGCATGAAATAACGAGAAATAGTAAGTAGGAAGGCTAGAAAGAACACTCTTGATTAATGTAATTCTGGCTCCCGAGGAAAGATAATTAATCTTCCAAGAAGCCAACTTGGACTTGCACCTCTCCATCACTGGATCCCAAATCTGATTTTCCTTGCCATTAGTTCCGATCCACATCCCCAAATAAGACGTTGGAAGAGTACCCAACTTGCAGCCCAGAACAGCAACTAACCTGTCCAAATCAGAAACCGTACCCACTGAAATGACCTCTGATTTACCTAGATTGATCTTCAACCCAGACACAGCTTCAAAGCCCAACAATATACACCTCAAGTGTCCTAGTTGCAGAACATCAGCTCCACAAAATACTATGGTATCATCTGCAAACAACAGATGAGATATACTGATTCCTCTATTTCTGCTCGCAGCAGAGAATCCATCCAGGAAACCTGCCCCCGCTGCCCTCTCAATCATCTTGCTAAGAACTTCCATAACCAAAATGAAAAGGAAAGGTGAAAGAGGATCACCTTGCCTCAACCCACGAGAAGAATTAAAAAACCCAGCTGGAGTGCCATTAATCAAAACAGAATAGCTAACCGAAGATATGCACCAGCTGATCCAATTACACCATCTCTCCTCGAACCCCATCCTTCTTAACAGGTATAAAAGGAAATTCCAATTAACATGATCGTAAGCCTTTTCAATGTCCAATTTGCAAATCAGCCCATTTCCTTTTCCTCTTCTTTTAGAATTAATAACCTCATTCACAATAAGAACAGCATCCAAAATTTGTCTCCCCTTAACAAATGCATGCTGAGTTGCTGAAATTAAATTTCCCATAACCTTCTTCATTCTATTAGCTAACACTTTGGCTAACAACTTGTAAACAACCCTCACAAGACTAATAGGCCTGAAATCCTTCAACTGCACTGCACCTACCTTCTTGGGGATTAAAGTTAAAAAAGTGGCATTCAGACTTCTCCTAAAGCAGCATCTTTCATGGAAGTCCTTGAAAACATCCATAATATCTACCTTAATTATACTCTAACATGTCTGCAAGAAAGAAATGGTCCAGCCATCAGGCCGGGGCTAGAAGATAATCCCTCCGACAAATAAAATGAATTAAAGAAAGAAAGAAAAAATAGGGAAGCAAGGCATAAGAGTAAAGGCACAAAACGAAGAAGCAGGATAATCATATCACCGAAGTGCGGAATCTCAAAGTTTTAGAAAGCTACATACTACATCCCCTTGTCAAAATTTAAAAGATAATGGAAGCTAATCTTACAGCCACTTTATAATATTTTCTTTTAATCTTGAAGAGGACTTTTCGATCACACAAGACCCATGAAACAATCCTCTCTCTGGTTCATCCGGTCTGAATCTTATCACTTACATCAGTATCAATTCCTCTATTTTGTTGTACCATAGATTCAAAGTATCTAAAGTTTTCTTTCTCTACAATCTTTTGAGTGCTCAAACTTACTTTTATACTACCAGTTGTCCTACTTTGACTAAACTTGCATTCCATATATTCCGTCTTGCATCGACTTAACCTCAACCCTATTGTCTCTAACATTTTCCGCTACAATTCCAGCCTAGCATTTACTCCTCTCGTCTAATCTACTAAAACAATATCATCTGAAAATAACATATACCACAGCACCTCATCCTGAATATGTTTAGTAATCTCTTCCATAACTACGGCAAACAAGTATGGGCTTAATTCTGAGCCTTAGTGTATACTAATTGTGATAGGAAACTCCTTAGTCTCTCCGCCAGTCGTTCATATAGATGTCCCGACTCCATCATACATATCCTTTATCACCTCAATATATGCGACACACACTCCTTTCTTTTCCAATACTCTCCATAAAATCTCCCTTGGAACTCTATCATAGGCCTTCTCCAAATTAATGAACACCATATGTAAATCTTTTTGACCTCCTCGATACTATTCCATTAACCTCCTCAAGAGGAAGATAGCCTCCAATTAACCAGATTAAAAAAAAAAATGTCCTTCCAACAAACTTCAAGCTTTCAGAAGGGCTAATAACTAGTGGGAGATGAAGGTATCCTGAATATTAGGCTACAAATAGATAATTCGAATAGAATAAACAAGTATTGCTAAATCATTCAACTATTTTACTCTACCTCATCTCTCTCTCTCTCTCTCTAGCAAGAGATTGCCACCTAATCACCTACTGCAATTATATGAAGTCTAGAATGAAAAGAAGATAGTCCACATTTTGGGGAGAATTGCTTCTTCTCACAGTGATACAAAAGTTAAATCGTGAAATATTTGTAATAAGATGCCATTTGCATTGGAGGAACCTAGAATATTTCTCTCTCTAGCGATAGATTTGTTACCCAGATTATTTCTCTCTCTAGCAATAGATTTGTTACCTAATCATCATGTATTTCTCTCTATCTAGCAAGAGATCTATCACCTAATCATCATTCATGTGATTATCATAGGTAGAATAAAAGAACTCGTCTTAGGAAATGTTTAGCTTAAAAGACATCATTCATGTGATATCACAGGTAGAATAAGAGAAGTCTTAGGAAATGCTTAACATAAACGACAGATGTCACAGCAGATAGATGTCGCTGCTACAAGACGAGAGAGCAACTTGTTTGATCTTATGATGCACTCATTCCTGTTATGAGAATGAATGAAAGGACATCCCAGCCAATATTTCTCTCTCTCCTCAAGCAAGAGATCCATGACCTACATCCATGGTTCAAAGTCGAAGTTACGGCCGCGGTTGCTATATCAGCCCGTGAAATTTTGATGCAGTCGGGCGTGTCATTGGGCAATATGCGACTTTTAATTAAGAAAGTTAATATACTCAAATATTTATAATAATATGTTGTATATATTTACATACTTTTTACTATTTAATTATTCATTGTAATTGTTGTTCAAAACTAATAAAAATAAAATATTATATATTAAAATTGGACAAAATCTTAATTGCTTTTTTATTTTTAGTAAATATTATTTGATACTATTTCGAATATATGTAAGTAAATTATTATTTTTTTGCAACTAATCTCCAACATATATAGCAATTATTTTTTATCTTTGTTTTTCTTGTACACTTGGCAAAAATTAATATTATTGTGAGAATTAATTTTTAAAAGAAAAAATTAGCTTTTAAGAATCTCAATTAATTTTGTTTTGGCTAAAAATTTGTGTTTAAAACTAGTCTAAAGAAGATGAATTATCAAAAAATAAAAAAAAAAAACAAATATCTTATTTGTAATATTTAACATACATAAATTAATTAAAAATATAAAAAATATATTATTTTTATTTTGAGGTACATTGATATAAATACTAAATATTAAATACATAAAAGTTGTTTTCTCGTAACCAAGGGACTTAGGTCACTTGGCCAGAGCTTGAGATTTCTTAAGGAAGGTCTCAAGTTCGACTCCAAGAAGAGTCATTTCCTTGAAGTTGCCCCCACAAGCCGTCCACTAGCGGAAGGGTGCTCATAATTGACTTGAGGGCCAATGTGTGGGGTCGCATGGTGGCAACCCCAAGGAGTTTGCTATCCTCGTAAAGCACGAAGGGTCTAAAGGAAACTTCCCCCCCGTTACACCAAAAAAAAAAAAATTTGCTTTCTAGTAAATACACCTACTCATTATTGTAGCACAAAAGAATTGATTTTTCAAATAAAAGAAATCATAATATATAGATATATAATATATATTTTATCTTAGTTTGCTTTGTTTGGTTGCACGGGGAAGGGGGTGAAAGAAGAAAGAATGAAAAGTAAAAAGGTAACTAAACAGGAAAAGTAAAACTTACCTACAAACACAACGAAGAGAGGCCTGGTATCGAAGAAAGGTGTGCCAACGACGCTCCAACGATTATCGATGAGGATCGGCAGGGGCGAGAAAGTTTTGTTTTTCCGATTTAGAAATTTCAGTTCAGATTTAAAATCTCTCTATGTTGGGTCAATCTTTCGTCTCCTCTTTCTATATCACTCACCGGTTCTACTTTGACTGGGATATCGCCGATATCTCAAGATATCTTGGCAGTGAGAAGGTGTTCCGACGATATCTCGGCCGCAAAAAGGTGTTCCAACGATTTATTTTGGTTTAGCTTGAGATTTCGGTGCGGCAGGTGACAAAATCTAGCCTAGACACCAAGATCTCGGCTGTCTCGTCTAAGATTTCGAACCCTACCTACATCATCATCATCATCATCATCATCATCTCTCTCTCTCTCTCTAGCAAGTGATATGTCAACTAATCATCATTTATGGAAACAATAATCGAGGTCTCACCAATGCAAATGGTACTAACTTTTTGTTGCAAATCTTTCACCATTTAACTTTTGGATCACCATGAGAAGAAGAATCATGTAATTCCAACTGATAACAACAATATGCACTTATTTAATCTAATGCCCAAAAAAGATTTCTTCAAATATTTCACTATTACGTTATCAAATTTGAAAGTTATTCTATATCCAATCTTCCCTTCTTTACTGCTATGATTCCTAATGACTTCAAGCAATGCGCAAAGCCAGTGGGAGAGAGTGGATAACAAAGTAATATGTTTTCTTATTACAAGGAAATGAACCACCCATTTCTGCGATAACGAGGCAATAACTTTTGAAGCATTAAGAGAAGAAGCAAAGCGAGTGGCTATTTACTCTTCAATCTAGGCTCCATATTATTCTCACTATTATGTTTTACAGCTTATATCAAAATGTAAAGCCTCATGAGAATTTATCAAGAAATGGTATTTAACCATCAATTTCTGCAACTTCAAGATGATATCTTTAGGGTCATTGTGAGAAGAAGCTAAGTGAGTGGCCATATGCTCTTCAATCTTGGCTCCATATTATTCCCACTATTGAAGCAAAGCAAATGGCTATATGCTTTTCAATCTAGGCTCTGTATTATTCCCACTATAATGTTTTATAGCCTAAATCAAAATGTAAAGCCAATGGGGTTAATAGCATATTAACGTGTTGCCTCGTGAGATTGCAAGGAAATGGAATTTAACCATCCATTTCTACAACTACAAGACAATAGCTTTAGGAGCACTGTGAGAAGAAGCACAGCGAGTGGCTACATGCTCTTCAATCTAGGCTCCATATTATTTCCCCTATAATGTTTTGTAAATTAAATCAAAATGTAAAGCCAAAGGGGTTAATACCACATTAACATGTTGCCTTGTGAGATTACCAGGAAATGAAATTTAACTATCCATTTCTGCAACTACAAGACAATAGCTTTAGGAGCACTGTGAGAAGAAGCAAAGCGAGTGGCTATCTGCTCTTCAATCTAGGCTCCATGTCATATAAAGTAATAACATTAGTTGGTGCTTATTTCATCTAATCCCTAAAAAAATGTGCATTTATACATGGAATGCTCCAAAGAGTCCAAGTAGCCTATTATCCCTCAGCTCATTACGAAAGGACAGACCTTTAGTGTTGCTATAACCAATATAAGAATCTTCTATGATAGCATTCATTGCCTTTTCTCAGCAGTATAATAATAATAACAACATCAACAACAACAACAACAATAATAATAATAATACAATTCTCTATCATATCAAGGTTACAAACTTCTAATGAACCAAAGGAAATCATTTTTTCCAAAGCCAACCAAACAAATTCAAAAATAACTTTTCCCACTTCATGTTTTTTTTTTAATTCTTAACCATTTCGATTTCCTTTACCTCCACAAATCCAAGATCAAAAATTACAGTGCAAATCAACACAAAATGCGGACATAATATCAATCTTGGCTTCAATTTACCACCTATGCTCATCCCATACAAGACGATGCAATGGGAAATAAAACGAACCTACCAAATATTCAAATTCAATCTCGATAAATCACTAAATTCAATCAAGAAACAGTTGCAAATCACTGCATTTCAGACTCACATCTGAGTCATAAAACCAAACAAGGCTCGAATCATAAAACCAAACACAGAAGAAGCTGATAAGAAAACAGTGAAATTAATCACAACTAGAGTAGATCAAGAGCAATCTAGCAAGAACATGGATTCAAGGCGAGAAGGTGAAAACGTTACCAAGAGAGACGAATCAGCACCAATCGCAGAGTGGAGAGTTCTAGAGAGCTAAATCGGTTCGTGTATATATATATAGAAAGAGAGAGGAGGAGACGTAGAGTTAGGGACGGCACATGGGAGTGGGATCAGTTGAAAGTTGATGCCCTAATCATCAGGTGAACAAACAAACGAAAAAACCTGGGTCCGCCCGCAGGTTCGATTCATTTCCCTTTCCCTGAACTGCCACAATTACTTTAATATCATCCACTTCCTTCTAAATTCTATTTCAGTCCTTTTTTGGTTAATTTACATTTTACACCATGCAACGTTATTCACGACAGGTTGGTGAATTATTTTTGTAATACATAAAACTTAAAAGAGAAACGCTACGCTTACGCCCTTCACTTTACACCAAATGTTACACCCTCTCAAAATAGTAATATTTTATACATTTGTTGGACAAAAAAATTAATTCTAGAATTAAAAAAAATTTATAAATAAAAATAATTAATCTAATTTTTTGTTCAAAAAATAAAATAAAATAATAAATAATAAAATATTACGCACTTTATTTTTTTGTTAAAAAAATTTGATAAAAAGTACAATAATTTGATATAAAAGTGATATGTGATAAAATTTAATTGGAAGAAAGTAAAAAAAATCAGTAAAAATTAATGAATTTTAATTAATTTTGGTGTGTGAAACGAAACCCAAGTAAGAACATGAAAAAAAATGACACCGTTTGTCAGCAAAAACGGTGTCGTTTTTTTCATGTTCTTACTTGAGTTTC
>JAVXUM010000037.1:19308552-19320372 GCA_035590655.1 Pouteria glomerata
CATCATCAGTGACATCATCACACATCAGGAATCAAGCAATCAAGAAGGCTCCTGTAGACTCACATGCGTGATCACTGTAGCTTTCAAACTTTATGTCACTTTTTGAATTATTTTATCTTTATGTCTTGAATCACATCACTGTATCAACTTTATGTCATCCCGAATCACATGTAATCACTGTGCACATCAAGCTTTATGTCACTTTTGGCAAATAATCATGGCTCTTTATCATTACCCATCATGGGAAAAACTGTAGCCAGATTCCCTTACGAAGTTCTTCCTTCCATTATAAAAGGCAAGACTTACTACCTTGCAAAGGGGAGCGAAGTTGGGAACCAAAAGCCGAAATACTGACATCAAGCCCTTCCTTACCTATCTCCACTAAATCAAACCCCTTCTCCATAAATGTATCAAGTTTGAATCAAGCTTTTGTATCAAGTAAGTTTTATAACTTACCTTTGTATCAAGTATTTTGTATCAATAAAAATTTGCCATCAATATTTTCATCATATCTTTGTCATTCTATATCATTATGTTTTCTTATTTAGGGTTATATAAATCGTATATTGCATTTCTGTACAAACATATTGAAATCTTAGAAAAACAATTAGAACAAATGGAAGATATTCCGAATCTTAGATTAACATATTTGGATACTAAAATAGAAATAGTTCAAACCAGAATAAAAATAAAACTCATGAATCATCATTTGCAAAAATTTGCATTTTAAATTAAGTTGTTGCATTTTGTTATCTTGCCTCATTTCCTAGGTTGCATTTGGTATCAGAGCCATAGGAATAGTGAATATTTTTATTAGTCTTTCCAAAGCTCAAAATACGAATTTGAAAAAAAAGAAAAAGTTAGGGATAAAACAATCGTTTTAAAACCTGAGTTTGAATATAGTTTGAAAATAATGTTAAGGAATATAGTTATTTTACAACCTAATGAGTAATTGAGAGAAATTTTTTATTATAAAGTAGCTGCTTGTTTTTATTTTTATTTTTTTCAATTTTTGGATTAAGTTTTAATTGCAATAAAATGACTACTCTATTACTAAAATTTTAATTGTATTTTGAGTGATAAAAAATAAAATAAAATAAGATAAGATAAGTTGTGATTTCGTAATTCATTTAGTTCGATAATCAAAACAAATATATATATATATATATGAAATTACGACAAACAGTAATATAAAAAAATATGGCCTTATTTACTTAGTTGCCTTTTATTTTAATTTGGCAGAAGAGTACTTTCATGAATTTGACTAGTTTTTCTTCTTCCTTATTTTTTAGCTTTTGGAAGGAACACTTTGATAAATAAAATGTTATAATTGAAAATTTTGACAAACTATAAGGAAAGATAATATTTGAACGTTGTGTTTTATTGTTATGTCTTACAATGCTAGAGTTGATAATTTGAGGATGTAACATTGATATTTTTTTAATTAGATTAGTAAAATTTTGAGTTAAATAAATTACTTTTACCACAGAAGAAATAGCGGTTCTGAACTGAACTAACCTGACGATGACCGGGTTACTTTAATTTGGTTCTATAGCAATTTTGGTTCAATCCTAGGTCCAAAAAATTGAAACCAATAAATCTTGGTTGGCTCTTGAGTCTGGCCTAAAACTGAACAAACTCGAATTATGTGCACTCCTAGGAAGCAGTCCTATCATATCAATAAAAAAATGTTAAGAAAAGTGCATCAAAATTATGTATTAATAATACTTTTGTTATAAAAGTGCATTATTATAGATTTTTTATCATAAGCTTTTCTTTATTTAGGGTCTATTTGGTGTGTTATGAAACTATAAAAAAATAAAATAAATCTCTAATAATTCTTATAAATCACTATAACTCTTTATTACGTATTCCTACTTTTACTAGATAAAAAAAATTCTAATATTTTACTAAAAAAAATAAAAAATTTGAAAAAAAGTCAACCAAATGCGTAAATTATTTTTGACAATCATATTCTTCGAGTCAAAAACTTTCAAACGAGTACCATTATCGATATTTTATATTAATTTTTTTGAATTTAGGAGAACGAATTTGAAAAAATGTTCCTACAATTTTGACAAAAATGTACAAAGTTAAAAATTTCTAATAGAAATAAGTGGGAACAGATTCAAAAAACCGTTCTCACGATTTCTCTCTCTTACATTTTACCACAAAAATCCAAAAGTATCACTATTGTTCTCCAAAAAACTCTATTTGAAACACTAAATATCAAATATTTAGAATCAGTACAAATCTCATTTTTTTTCCTTATTTTTAACACTTCAAATGCCTCCTTAAAGTGATTGGTGTACCAGAAAGTCATATTTCTCATCCGCTATTTGTTTTTTTAAAAGAAAAATTATTCTTGTGGAGTTCTAATCATTAGTTAAACAACTGAGTTACTAATAACTAATTAATGTCAAGGACATGTATATTCAAATAGAAAACTTATTAAATTGAAAGAACACTTGGCAAATACAGCCCAAACACATCACCAGCACATCTAGTTTTGGTACAACACTTCCTATTCTTCATTACTTTGAAGGCAAGAGAGGCATAGCACCTCCTTTGACGCTTTCAGTGATCACCGTAGGATTTTATTTTATTCCCTGCATTCACGGAATCAAATGAGCTTTTGAGAAAATGAAAAATTAAAAGGATTTAATAATTGAGTATGCCAATTGTTATAGCATAATATCCATCATAATCAATTTATTACCAATAATTTAATATCTTATTAAATTATTTAATGCAAATATATATATATATATTATTGGAAAAGTAGAATTTAACAAAAAAATTTAAGCAATTCATATTCTCCCCATTTGATCATGTTTCAAATGGAGAGATATTTTTCGTTTTACGGATGACAGACATATTACTACAAGAAAAAATAAATAAGATATCCATATACTATATATATTATTAAAACAATTGTAGTATAATTTATGTATATTAAATGATGAGGGGCATATTAGGAACAGATAAAATAGATAGTTATTGAGATATTCATACACTATGTTTTAAGAAAAAAATTTTAATATAGGTTTTATGTATATTAAATGATGCGTACTATATACATATCCAAAAAATATATATTATGTTTAAATATGTATTTTTTTAATACACTATAATAGATTTGGTGATAGAAGATTGGAAGAACGCTCAACTGTCCTCAACCCTTTAAACGACTGCTTTAACTACAAAGACAACCACTTTTAGATGGTCGACTAAAGTTGTTTAATTCTCCTCCAACCTCTCCTCTCCCGCGGCGCAACTATGAGGGGTAAATTTTTTTACATTTGCCTTATTTTTTTTTTTTTGATTTTTTTTTTTTTTGGAGTACGTGCTTTTACATTAAAACTTCATTTATGTTTAAATAAAACGCGTTATAGCATTTGTGGGGGCATCCATTTCAGCATTCACTATTGTGAACAATCCTATTCAGAATTTCATTTATTAATTTGTCGTTCTCCCATTCACATTAGTTTCTTTTAATAATTAATTATTTAAAATATGATAAATATATATATACATATATATATATTTCTAAACTACTAACTACACAATGTTATTTGGTTTATCTATTTAGAACTCATTTTTTATTTTGAACTTTTAAAAATAAAGAATATAGCTCAAAGTATTTTTGATCATTTGTATTTTTAAAATTTATTTTAAAAAATAAAAAATGAGTTTACATATATGAAATATAAATGATAAAAAGTCGTCGTGATAATTTTTAATCAAAATAAGAAAAATCTTAAAATATAAAAAACAAAAAATGTTAAATCAGATGCGTTTTTTGTTTTCTTTTTTTTTTTATGATTTTCAAAACATAAAATACACAAAACATAAAATAGAAAATAGAAAACAGAAATATAAACCAAATGCTATATTTTTTTTTATTTTTTTTAAAACAATCATATTTATCTACTTACACTTTTAACTTTTTTTTTTTAAATCATAAAAGACAAAAATATCAAATTAATAAAAAATTAAAAAAAACTAACTGTTAAAAAATTGATTTTTAATAATTAACTAGTAAGTAATTAAAAAAAAAAAAATCTTTTTGCTGCTTCCCAAGACTTTGCCTGGGTGTTGCCAAAATGTGTTAAACGAACTTATTGGACTAATTAAGATTTTAAAAATGTAGAGTGTATAAAATATATTTTAAAAATGAATTATAAAAACTAATATTTAAAAAATATATAATTTAAATAAAAAATTAACAAATTTTTAGTTGTTCGAGTTTGCTAACCCATTAGCCCACTCGAATCGTTAACCCATTTTTAAAAACGAGTTAACAAATGGTCATAGTCTGTAAAAAATTAACAGATCAACTTCAACCCAACTTGTTAATCTAAAACTCAGGCCGAGTTGGGAAGAAAAAAATCAATTTTTATTTTTAGATAATTAATAATTAATTCTTAAAAAATTAATTTTTAATTAAAAAGAGAAAAAAAATTAATTTTTTAACTTTTGTTAAGTTAACGTTTTTGTCCTTTAATAATTAAAAGAAGTTAAAAATGTAAAAAAGTAAATTTAATTTATTTAAAAAAATAAAAAAAATAATAAAGTTACCATTTTATTGTCCCGAATACATGCCCCTAATTCTACCGTAAAGTTCAATCAAAATGTAATCACAATGATAGTATTACAATAAAAATATACTTATATGAGCTTATTATTTTTAAGTAATATAAATGTTCCCCTTTTTTCTGATATTGTTTTTCTAACATAAAAAGAGGGGCTTGATAGGACTTTCCATAGAAAGAAGAGGCAGGGGGTAAGTACTTTACCACAGGGCTAGGGGGTACATTGGAAGCCTGATGGGGCCGTCTTCCCACAGTCAACAAGGACTTGAAGAGCAACGGGTATAACGACGTTAATATTCAGAGGTAGCTTTATCTTAATGGTGGTGCAAAGGCACAGAGCCGCGTCCAAGTCCAATAGTCCCGCCAGAACAGGACAGCATGTGTCCTTAGCAGCAGCAGCACTTCCTCCACCTCCTCCTATTCCTACATGAGCCAGCCCTCCTAATATGTCTACACATGCACTTAGTTTCAGAGTGTCGATGGGGCACGTTTGTTGTGCCGGCGGAGGAGGACAGGGCGTCGGTGGCGGAGGCGAAGGAGGAGGAGGAGGACATGGCTGTTCCACCGGGGGAGGCTTTGGAACCACAGCCGGTGGTGGGCTTGGTGGCGGTGGAATCACGACTGGCGGCTGTACAACTGGTGGAGGTTTGGGGACATAGGGTGGTAGAGGTGTGTAGGGCGGGGGCGTCACAACTGGAGGGTTGGGAACATAGGGCGGTAAAGGTGTATAGGGCGGAGGCTTCACAACGGGAGGTTTGGGCGGAGGCTTCACAACCGGAGGTTTGGGAACATAAGGTGGTAGAGGTGTATAGGGCGGAGGCTTCACAACGGGAGGCTTCACAACGGGAGGTTTGCGCGGAGGCTTCACGACGGGAGGTTTGCGCGGAGGCTTCACGACGGGAGGCTTCACAACCGGAGGTTTGGGAACATAGGGTGGTAGAGGTGTATAGGGCGGAGGCTTCACAACAGGAGGTTTGGGGACATACGGTGGTGGTTTTACAATAGGAGCTGGTGGCGGTTTGGGTTTGGGTGGGTAGTGTGGTGGTTTAGGAGGTTTATGGGAGGGTGGCTTTACCACTGGCACTGGAGGATGGTGGGGTGGCTGTGGTGGTGGACATGGGGGCTTTTTTACCTTTGGGGGAGGACGGTGGCTTTTGGGTGGCAGTTTTGGTGGTCGCTTTGAGGGAGGAGTTGGGTATGGACAGTAAGGGCACTCAATACTAGTGGCACTCACCAAAGTCTCCAAGTTTACAATTACAAGGATTAACAGGAGACTAATTGCCTCACTATAAGACTTTCCCATTCCTGAAATTAATTCCCCCTTGAGGGCGGGAGCTCAGAGTAATGAGAATCAATTTAACAGCATTAGCCTTTCTTATATTGAGAAAAGGCAGAGAGGACAATGAGGACCCAGACGGTGTGGAATAAAAAAATGCTCTCATATATGCTCACCACATTAATGAAATTCGCCTTTCCTTATCTATAAACATAAGAAATAGTGAAGAGTGAGAGTTGGAGATGCTCCCGATCAAGAAATCTCCGTAATTTAAGTTAGTCAAAAGTTGAGAGTGAATTGTAGTAAGAGATAACTCAATTAACAATAGTAAACATACTTTAATTATGAGAGTTCTTGAACTTTTTATGATTAAGAAAAAAACAAATTAATGAAAAATTGATTTGACAATAAAAAATATAGTGAACTAAAACAGCTGAAAAATGTCCTCAATCCAAAACATTCAAATTAAGAATCTACTTACTAAAAAAATAATAAAAACAATCTAAGACATGAGACAAACAGGGTTAAAATTTATCCGCATACAAATTATTAATAGTTACAGGCTGGATGAAGGACTCCGCTCTCCATTATAGGAACTTTTGTTTGTGACAATGCTTTTTTTGAATCACCTCTTATGAAAGGATTTTTAATATGCGAAAGTTATGACAAACAGTTGTTTAATAAATCTACAGGTTGATAAAAATTAAAAATATATAATTAAATAAAATTGATCAGACACATTTTAAGCGTAGTAGTTAAATTCATTTAGGTCCATCATGTTTATCATGATGTAAATTAGATTATAGATTACATGCCTAATTGGGTTTGTACTCGTCACTGTATTCGAGTTTTATGTGATTAAGCATGAATCACCATTAGCTATCAACGGCAATTTTACTCTTGATGGGGCTTAAACTCCTTCTATTAGGCTTTAGTTTGTTTTCATATTTAGTTTGGAGGTTAGGTCTACACCCTCCTATTTATTTTTTATATTATGGTGAGTTACCATAATTTTTTTTTGCTTATGTCTAGTATGTACCTTTATTTTTGTATTGGGGGAGTTATCTCATACTTATTGTTTTCAATTTTTGCTTTTTTCTTTTTTTTTTTTTTTTTTGGGGCTAGAGATCAGGTTTAGATTCCCTCCTTTTTGTATGACTTTTTTAAAATTATTAAACAGGTGGGGTTTATGTGCCAAACCCCTTGCTAAGGAGGATTTTTTTTTCTTTTTTTTTTTTTAAAACAAGCTTAGTAGTTGAGGTTATTTTTGAGGTTATTTTATTTATTTACTTTTTTTTTCATCACAATAAAAGGGTAAGCTTTATTGCTTAATAAAAAGAAAAAAAGAAAAGAAAAGAAAAAAAAAAATCAAACACCAATCTTGATATATTTTCTTTTCATTTAATTTTTTTTCCTTTCTTGGAATGTAGATTAGTTAGTACCATTAATATCATTCAATAAGTTAATTACTTGTTTGAAGTAAAATTTTTTTTAATTCCCGAACCATCACTATTGTACTATTCTTAGTAAATAGTATTCCAAGCTTATAAAATAATATATTTTAATTATTTATGAAATTATTAAAATACATCATGAAAACATTCCTCTGTAAATGTATTATCGCTTTCAATAAACCCCTCAATGCAATTGCTATATAGTTTTAACTTTGTTTACAGGGATGATTGTTGCATTATTTTTTTATTTTCTTATCTTTACTTTGCATTTTGGTATGTAAAACTGTAATGAGTATTAACAGGGCTGATTTATGTTATAAATTTACTATCAAGTTTGAATTTGAGTTAATTTTGAATGAATTCAAAATATTATATTCAAACTTATTTGTTAGTTTCGTTGATAATTTTAAATTGAGGCCAAGCATACTTATGATACTTAGGTGGCATTTGGTTTATTTTTTTATTTTTTGTTTACTATTTTATGTGTTTTATATTCTAAAAATTCTAAAACATGTAAACAAAAAATGTTATGTTTTCCTTATTTTGAATTAAAAATATTTAAAATAATTTTTTTGTTATTTTTCATTTTGTGTAAACTCATTTTTTATTTTCTAAAATAAAATTTAAAAATACAAGTGACCAAATAACCTTTAAACCGTTTTTCTTGTTTTCAAAAGTTTAAAATAAAAAATAAACTCAAAACAAAAAATAAAAAATAAAAAAACTTACCAAATGAGGCTTTAATCGATCTTGTTCTCGAATCTATTATGAACATATTAGTTAACTTCACAAGCAAATAAATAATATTTTTTTAAATTAAAAAATAAGTTTGAGTTAACAAACAACAACTTATAAATAATTTAAATTAGTAATAAGAAAAATTAATTTACTGAAATTATATAAACAATCTTAACTACTATATAATTATGAACATATTTATAAGTAATTAAATAAGTTATTCATTAGTATGTTTATAAACAATAAACTAACTTTTTTAATGATGTTTTTCAAGCTAAAATCACTCTTTTTAAATTTAAAAATTAAATTTATGAAGGTTTGTTAAAGATCGGTTTACAAAAACGGACAAACATAAGAGTTCTGTTTTCTACTTTTGGTTTTTTATTTTTTAATAGAAAAGTTTAACACGATTAGTGAGTGATAAGCGTGTTTAGAGCAAGGATTTGATCAGAAAAAAATAAAAAATATATTTTTTAAAATAGATTACAAACTATAATGAACTAAAAATATTAATTTTGATTAAACTAATTAATTTTAATTGAGAAAACAAATATTAAATTTTGATTCCTAACCTTTTCCCTTCATTTAGAGAAAGACAACCTAGAAGGCGCCCAAATCACTATCCTAAATCATTTGCTGGCTAGCTAATAGGCTTAACTTCTTGAAACTGTTTGGATTAAAAAAATATATATATATATATATAAATTATCCAAAATTATAAAAAAATTATTAATTCTTTTCAATAATTTTGTTATATATTATTTTTATATTATTTTTTATTTTTTTATTATTTTTTTCCCATCCAAACAATCCCTCCCCCACCTAAGAAAAAGATACAAAAGGGTGGAATTTTCAGATTTTGACAGGGCAAATAAAGACAGTGGTGATCTGATTAGATTGGCTTGACGTGTAGTTGCTATTGAGTCCGTGACTGTCTGCATGCATGTGACTAACCACTCAATGCCAAACAAATTTTTCTTTCTTTCTTTTTTTTTTTTTTTTTTTCAATTTCAAATTCAATATTTTATTACCGACATGATGCGACTATCCACTTGACAATACCAAACAAACTTTGTTTCCCTTTCCCTTCTTTCTTTCTTTTTTTTTTTTCTTAAATTTCAAATTCAATATTTTCTTACCGACAATAATGCATTTGGATTGTCCGCCACACAACAGTTGACAAATTCGCTAGAATTTGTTTACTACATTATATTACACAGGATTGTCATTAAAAAAATTAATGATAATTATTTCCACTAAAAGTAAAATTTTATTTGGTAATATATATATATATATTTTATCATATAACCGTCACAATATATGTGACACTAAAAATATTTAGTCATAATTAATAATTAATTTTCATTAAAAGTTCTGGCATTTCTAATGATCACACAAATTTGTCAACAAAAAAGTATTAGAATTGGAGTGCGTTTGGTGTGAGGGTAAAAATTAGTGGAGTAAATGATTGGTTGACACAGGAGGGGTAGGTTGCTGGTATTCGGGCTAAACATGATACTTTGTGGGGAGACACCCGGGCTCTTACCGGGAACGTGCAGCTACTCACTGATTTGTACTTATTTGTGCACCTCAAAATTTAACTCACTGCCTCAAAAGATTGATAATTGGGGTATCTTTCCAAGATGAGCTCGGTGGGGGATAGTGGAGTCGGAGCGGTTAGGGAATAAGTAATTCTGTATGATTAGTAACATCACTACTACAAATTCAGGGAACGGCGACCGGAGGAACGCTCGGCCTCTTGGAAGCGGTCGAGAATGTAATCACAACCGACCGTGCAGAAGGAAATTTCGACTGCTTTTAAGCCGTCAACGATAGGGTCTTGTTTCCCCCCAAAAACCGAGACTTTCCCTCGTGAACTGGCACGATTTCAGCATAAGCTACTCCCGACTACATTTTGGTACTCTTCCGGAATCCTTGCTCTAGTGTGAACCAGACTCCCGTGGCCCCCGTTCGAGTCATAACCGCCGTGAAGCCGGCTATTTTCCGGCCACACTCATTTGAGTTTGAGGTCTTGTCTGCCGTGCTGCTCGCTATTCTCCAGCAACAATTTTTGTCTCGGCAAATGGGGTTAGCTCCTTCTCTCTCTGGTTTTATATGCTTTAATTTCGATTGTTTGGAATGAAATTAAATGTAGATCTTTTCAAGAGAAGAAGGTCTCTTTGCTTAAATTGGAGAGTAGTATTTTATCCCCTTTGTATACTTGGTTCATAGGTGGTTTGCGAGTTCCAGGAGGAGGGTTTTCGAGTAGGATGGCGGCAGAAGAGGAGACTGAGCAAGAGAAAGAAAGAGATTGGAAGATGTGAGAAAAGGAAGATGGAGATGGAAATAAAAAGGTTGTGTGGAGGAGTAAAATTCTGATTGATTTGATGAAGATTTGAGTTGTGTTCGTTTAATGGCTTTGCTCAAGTGCTTGTGCTATTGTTCTTCTTGCCATTCTGTGAAGAGATGAAAGTATCTCAGAGAAAGCCCTGTTTGGCTAAAGATTTCTTGATTGTTATAAAGAACAAAAAAAAAAAAAAAAAAAAAAATTAATGACTCGAGGGATAATGTCTTGGGATTTAACTAGCATTTTCAGTTGGTTACGTACTAATCATTCATGATTGAAAAGGTTTGGTTCAACGGTGGTCAAACGGCATTCATAAAGTTCGTTAGGGTGTTTTTTTAAGGCTCTCAATCATAACAATATAGAGATTTGAATAAGAGAGAAACTTCTAAGGTTATTAATTGCAATGCCTTTGGTCGTGAATAAACAGTTAGTTTAGTTGACGATAGTGATGATCACAGACAATAAACCTTATCAAATGTTACTAAAAATATCTTGCAATCTGTGGTTGGTCATGCGTCAAGAATTGAAATGGGAATTTTCATCGAAATGGGAATTTTCTTCTGGACATATGAGTGATCTTTGATTAGAGAACTGAACTATTCATCCTCTCAAATTTGGCGAATTATAATTTTTGGGGTTCAATATGATGTTGGACAAGCAATGAACAGAGAAACTCTTAATAATACTTGAATTGACATAGCTATTTTCATTTGTTAAAAGTTCTTTTAAAGAATAAAGTACTTTAGTTTGATGATTTTTTAAGTTATTTTCTCATTTCAGTCCTATATGTATGCATACATATTAAAAAAAAAAATCTACAAGATTGGGTGGTCCTTGATGATCAATACTTTGCTGATGGATTACCAAGTATATTTTTAGATGGGTTTAGCTTTGGTAGCAAGTTTGATAATAACATGATTGTTGGCTTGGAGGAATTTGGGGGATGGTTAAGTTAGAAGCTAAGGAATTATGATTTCTTTGAATAAATCAAGCTCATGATTTGGGGGTTCCAATTAGAATCCCATTGGGGAGAATTTGTGTGTAGAGATAATGATGAGTTGAAGTGGTAATGGAGAAAGGTTTTTACAATAGAATACAAGGGAATAAAGTAATGTCATCTTCGAATTTAAAATGGTTATAACTTGACGTGTAGTGCCTTGTCTGCATTGCCATGACATGGTTCTATATTGTAATCCATGCAATTTGGTGGAAAACAATCAGAAAATATTGACAGAGAAGATACAAGTTTTTTATGTGATTCTCTTCTATCTTACTCTTGTAATACCGGTATTTTTTTTATTTGGTCATTATTTACAATTTTGGTTCATTTTGGTTTTAGACTTCGGAGTTTGATTTGTAATAAAATAGTTATTTTTAATTTTTTTCCTAAGTTCAGTTGAACTCAAAATT
>JAVXUM010000037.1:19345616-19356623 GCA_035590655.1 Pouteria glomerata
ACAAGTTTTTATTGTGATTTGATTCCTTGGCTTTCGTCTTCTTGTTTTCGATTGATGCCTCTCCGCATGTTGGGGTTGTGTTGATTCGGAGAAGAAGTCTACCTTGTTGATGTAGGGTTAAAGATCCTTCATCATTAAGGTTACAAATGGTCACTATTAGGGTGCTTCTGAGTTGAAGATGGTGAGTAATTACTGCCCCTTTATGCTCAGATTTGAATATAAAAGCACCTAGGGTTTCAACTAACATTGAAGGAGTTGCAATTGGGGGCAGAAATGACTTTTTACAGCTTAACAGAATGGCATCTATTGTTGCACTTTTATATATAGTACAAGGATTATTAGTGTACGTTTTTAAGTTTAAGAGATAAAAGTTTAAATGGACCTAAATGTAGGGGGTGTTAAGGCAATTCACCCATATTTTAAATTTAAAGTTGAAATTTATTTATTTTTATTTTTATTATTTCATAGTATGTGTGTATTGCTTTGACGGGTGATAGGAAAAATTATTAATTGGTCTATTATTTGTCTCTCTTTATTCACGTATTTGAGTTTTGAAATTTGGGACATGACAGTAGAAAAAAATTTACATTTTAAACTTGGCAAAAGTAGTTGAAAGCTACTTAATTTTTTAACTTTTTTTTTTTAAAAGATTTAATTTATTTTCTTACATTTTAAACTTATTTTAAGTAGTATTTGGTATGCTAAAATTCATAAAAATTTACCAAACATATAAAAATTACAAATTTTGTCAAACTTCTGGTAATCAAATTTTGTCACGTATCACTTTTACATTAATTTTTTTTTTAATTTTTTTACCATCCAAACAATTCCTTAAATTATAAAAAATAAGAATATCAAATTAACAAAAAAAATTAAAAAATTATATATCAAGGAGGTGTCTGAATGAAAAAAAAAAGGTATATGAAAAGTAAAAAAAAATAATAATATAAAAGTAATATATAAAGAAATTTGATTGGAAGGAATTAAAAAAATTAATAAAAATTAATTGGTTAAAAATTGAACATTTTTACCATTTTCGGAAAAAAAAAAAATAATTAACTCTTTTTTCTTCCCCAGCTGTTTCTCTCGTCTTCCCCTCCTGCTTTCCGCCCTTCGTTTTCAGTCCGCTCTTGATACCACCGAGAGAGAAAGAGGGAGACAGAGGCCCCTCTTGCCGTCGGTGATTCTAATTTAGAGCTGGCAGTTTCTCCTTCCCCATTTCTGCGAGTGAAGATCAAACAGAGCCTCTCCTTTTCTCGATCACGTAATTCTACACTCTCCAATCCAGATCTCTCTCTCTCTCTATATATAAACATACTTGTGTATGCATCCGTGCATGGGTATTATGGATACTCTGTTGTATTTGTTCTTTCACTTTCCTGTGTCGAGCCATTGATGAGGACTTTGTTTTTTTTTTTTCAGTTTGTTTGTTTGTTTGTGTGCGTGTAGGGAGGATTAGCGTTCTGCTTAAAGATCTGATCTGAAGTTTGCTATAAGAATCAGTCGTTTAACTCTCCATCTAACCGAGAAGAAAGATGGGGATAATGTTTACTCGATTGTTCTCTTCACTGTTCGGTAACAGGGAAGCTAGGATCCTCGTTCTCGGCCTTGACAATGCCGGCAAAACTACAATTCTCTGTATGATTCTTATTCTGTCCCTACCCTTTTCTGATCTTGCATTTCCCTGTACTGGGTTCTGACTAAATTTTGATAATTTAGTGATTCAACGTATTTTCGTGCAGATCGGCTTCAGATGGGTGAAGTGGTCTCCACAATTCCAAGTTGGTACTCTTTCTCAGTATTTTTTGCTTTGTACATATATTTTCCCGGGAAGATCAGGTAGAAAATAAATATTGTAGTAGGAGGCTAAGTTGAGCAATGCCATTGACTCCCAAATTAATAAAATATAAAGTTATCTTTCTGATTTACTAACAGTTCATTCTATATTTACTTATTTGAGAACTTGTGAATTGATTTTTGTGCATGTATTTGATGCAGCAATTGGGTTTAATGTGGAAACAGTGCAATATAACAACATAAAGTTTCAAGTTTGGGATCTGGGTATGCAAACGTCCTACTTGATGGTCCATATTATCTTTCCTACTGCCATAACTTGTAGATAATATTATTGTTATTTATGCATTTATTGTACCAAAAGAATTACTGCATTATGTCCTGACTGCTTTATACTGGCTTATGAAATATATTGGAATTTGCAAACGACAGCCTTTTATGTAACTATGAAATGTTGGAAATGGATTGAAATTCATGCTTTTTAGTTCTTTGGATGTGGATTGGGCGCACAGGTGGTTGTGTTAAGTATACATGTGATTCAGGTGTTGAATTGTTGACTTTTTTTGAAGTGTTTCCTGATCCTAACTTTTGGAACCTTTTTAATTGATTAAACCACTTTGAAAAATCAATTTACTAGAAAGGCTTCTAACAGAGATATTAGTATCAGAGTTGCTATATGCTTCATATTTTGATTTGTAAAAAAAGAAATAAAAAAGATACATTTTCGTGGTTCGAATATTTGAGCAGAGCATCAGTCACTATTTTATTTGGGTTTTTGCTTATTTGAACACTTGAAAATGTTGATGAGGTTCTCCATGTTTATGCTAAGTCGTAAGAACAAGGATGTCTGGTAGTTTATATTATGTGGGATAGGTTTTTGGTGCCCTGCTTGTAAATGCCAAATTTTGTGGTCTGCAAAATATGTTTCTTTCTGCACAGCAGATGCAAATTTTATGAATTATTTCACTCCAAGTTCCATTGGCATTTTGGTGTCCACGTTTGCATGTCAAGCTGGGCCAATTTTTGCTTCCGCTACATCTCCATTCAAAGTAATCAAATAGCCTTATTGTTTTCTTGACAACAGGCAGTGAACCATCTTGTAATCTATTGGTTTCCGAATTTTCCCCCTTCCAAAGTAATGTGTGCTTTTAATAACTTCAAGTTGGCATTGGGAAGCATGAGAACAGGTGTTTGAGTTTCCGGGTGCCATTTTATGCTAATTGTTAGTGTTAATTGTGTTGGCAATTCCTTTATTTGTAAGTTGTTGTTTAAAAATGTCACATGCTAGCCTAAGTGGTCCTGCTACAAGCCAAAGTGTATCGGTGTGCCAGTCTTAAGGTTGGAAAAAGAACTGTTTTCTTAATTAAAAAGGGAATCTGATTGTTGATAATGTGAAATTCATGTTTGCAAGCATGAGAAGGGCAGTTCGTGCCCGCGAGCTTCTTTTTGCATCTGGATCACACTAGTTTTTGACCAGAGTGGATTCAGGTGCTTTGCGAGCATGAGCAGGGAAGCTCTTGCCCAAGAGCTGCCCTTGACTGTCACGCAGATTTTTTAACAGAAACCCAAATAACAATTTTGTCCTTTCTTCTTGATATAAAAGGAAAAATATCTTTTCCCAATCCTAAGCTTTTTGAGCTGCCGACTTGAAACATACTGATTAAGGCAAAAAGCTGAGGAAAGGAGGTTGGGCTTCTTGGATTCGTCTGTGCAAGGATGATTCCTTCCTCGTTGGCATTCTTCTTACATTATTAAGCTCAGATCTGTGGCTGGCATCAGATTGGGAGAGAGCTGTTTTCTTTTGGTACTGAAGGAAGAAATCTTCATGGGTTGAGGTGGATTGCGGGAAGTCAAGCAAGCAAGGTTAGAATAGGTTGGGTACAAGTAGATCAATGGGTAGTGATTGGGGAAACTTGTAAAACTTTGATTTTAATCTTGTATCCTCTTTTTCTGATAGTGAAGATTTCTTAGCCTGATCCACTATAGGATCCGGGGTTGTTTCTCCTTTGTTCTCAGAGGAGTTTTTACTCTTGTTAACAAATCCTTGTGTTTCTTGATGTGTTATTATTTGCTGCATTGATTTGTTAATTTGAATTGTTCTTAGTGAGCTGGGAGTAGTTGGTTTTGTGGATATTATTTCAGTAGTTTGGGATTTTCACTTTTTATCCCTCTAACTTTTAATAATAAGAAGTTATTAAAAATTTTTAAATTTTATCAAACCCATAAAAAATTTGCACACAACTACTTTTTTTTATCAAAAAATTACATAAAAATATTAAAAGTTTCACTTCGAAAGCCGGAAAAGAGAGGCCGCAGTCGACGCCCCGACTGCTACTGTTGTAGTCACATGAAATGCGAACACTCTGCAGGAAACGCTGGTTATTGTTGGAGGATCTGACTGCTTTGTTTGATAATAGAAGTTTATAAATAAAAATAATTAAAATTTTATTTGATTAAATTAAAAATAAAATAAAATAAAAAATATTTTTAATATGATAAAAAAAACTTTTGAGGACTTTTAGGAATTTGATAAAGTAAATAGAAATATTTTTGTATTTTTAGTAACTATTTGTATATTTGTTAATAGTTTCGGTAACTTTTGAATTGGGCTAAAATAATGTGTTAATAACATTTCACGTGAGATTATTGATAACTTTTGGGTTTTACAAATTTTGATAAAAAATACTTAAACTTAGTTTGGTACAAGAGAATATATTAAAGATTAAAATAAAATTTAATTATATTTTTATTTTTATTTTTATTTTTAATAAGCATATATTTTTTAATATTTTTAAGAATGCAAAAATAGGAACTTGTACTTTCTCTTAATCCTGTTTGGACGATAAAAAAATAAAAAGATATAAATTTTTAATGTTTTAGGTGTTTGATAAAATACCAAAAGTTATCAATAATTATATACAACATGTAACTAGCACATCATTTTAACCCAATTTAAAAGGTATTAAAATTTTTACTAAATATATAAAAAGTTACCAAAAGATACAAAACCATTTCTATTATTTTACCAAATACCTAAAAGTTATCAAAAATATTTTAATCATATTAAAAATATTTTTATTTATTTTATTTTTAATTTAATTAAATAAAAATTTAATTATTTTTATTTATAAATCTCTTTTATTCTCAGACAATACTGTTAGACCCTCTAACAATAACCATCAAACGATGGCGTTTCTTGCGAAAAGCACACGTTTCACGGTACTGCAACAGCAGCAATCGGGAATCGACTGCAGCCCCCCTTTCTCTCCAAACGGTGGCTAGCATTTGATAAAAACACTTCTCACACAATCTTCCGTCTGTCTAACTAATCCTCAGATTATGAATCTCAATAGTCTCATGACTTATACGTGGTGTTAAAAGGTCAATTCAGTAATAAAAAGTTTAGAATATTGGGATAATCGCGAGTACTAATTACTTCTCATAAATAGCATTACCTTCCAATCACATGGGAACTCCAAAAGTGAAGAGCGTGCCCCACAAATAGAACTCAGCTAGCTCACGTTTCTGATTCTTCTCTCTACGAATCCTCGAGCATGGGTACAACAAATACATTAATTTCTATAGCTTTTAATTGTTGTGTCGGTTAAGCATCCATCTCTATCCTCTATCAGCAGATGAGAGGTACATCCCACCAGCAACCAGACTTCACAACCCAGCAAGCAACTCCTTTGGCATACAGATAAGCCAACGAATCTCATGGGTCATGCAATTAATTAATATATATATCTTTCTCTCTCTCTCTCTCTCAACATATGTATATATATATGTATGCATGGGCAAGGATAGACAATTACAAAGAAAATGGCGTTGTGGGTTATTAGCAGCAGTACCAGGAGTCGTCATCCACTTCTGCTACTCTCGAACATTATTGTTCTTGTAGTTCTTTTAGCAAATGCACAGAAGTGTTCAGGATTAGATGGGTGTGACTTGTTCAAAGGGAGTTGGGTCACGGACCCATCTTACCCTCTCTACGACGCCACCACATGTCCCTTCATCGAGAAAGAGTTCAATTGCCAGAAGAATGGCCGCCCTGATACCTCCTACCTCAGCTATAGATGGCAGCCCAACGGTTGCAATTTGCCAAGGTACCCTTTTTCCTTTAATGCTTCTCAAACAAAATTTACAATTCATCATATATGCATGTTTAAACCATACATATCATGTTTTTTTTTTCTTCCTTCTTTTTAAATTTGTCATTTTTCTTTACTTTTTACTCCACAAGATGCAAGCAGGTGGTTTCATAGGTTTTTTTTTTATGTATTTATTCCAATTTCATAGTAATAATAGGTTAAATTATACTTTGTCTTTTTTCATTTTAACTCATTACTGTATGGGGGGGGCAAATTTTCACCGCATACTCAATATGCCATCTAACTTACAATTTCCTCCTCCAAACGAACTCCTGCACACTAGTGAGAAAGGAAATGTTCTCGTATATATAGTTATAGGTGTATTTAGAATAATAAGAAGTGAGATAAAATAAAATAAAATAAAATAAGTTATAAGTTTGTAATTTATGCAGTGAAATAAGTTTTTAGATATTTTTAAATTTTTTTTTTATTTTTTAGAATTTCAAATAACGCATATAATTGTAACAATTAAAATTTTATACTTTCAATATATTTGTTTTAACATGAGATTTTTCTAAATTATTGAATTCCTTTAGATAATTTATGAATACACAATTTATGTGAAATAATTATATATTTTTTAAAATGAAAATCAAATTTTAGTAAAAAAAAGCCATATGAGATGGAAAAAATTAAAAAAATTAAAAACTTTTTTTGAAACCCAACAAAGCCTAGGTATGTATTCGATATTTAATATTATTTTACACAAAATATAATTATAATATATATTATATATAAATATATATTTAATTACATTTTAATAACCACGCTCTCAATTTTATATTTTTTAAAAATTAATGTTGCCGCGCTTTTACTTGCGGTCCCGCTCTGCTTCGAATGATGTGACCAACGTTTGAAAAAAAGAAAGAAAAAGAACTTTGCCAGCCCGTGATTGCTCAAACTACGTGCATATCTAATATCTATCATAGCCAGTAGTGATTAGAAATTTTAAATAAAAATAATAATAATTAAAGAATCAAGCGCCAAACCACTTGCATATCTTACCATTGCCGGCGAGTGATTACAAATTTTAAATAAAAAAATAATAATTAAAGAAGCAGCTTATCATTGCGGGCCTTCATTTTCTTTCCTTTTCCTTTGATTGGAAGAACATTCTTGTTAGCGAGGTCAAGGTCACGGGATAAGGCGGTGGGATGTCTCCTCCTTTGGTGTTTTGTTTTGCCTTGCCAGTTCATTCCCGTGAATGTCTGAATCGCTGTCTATTAGCAAAACTATCATTCAAACCACCCTTTCTCTCTCTCGTTTTTTTTTTTTTTTAATTTTAATTTTATTTTTTATTTTATTTTTCAAATGATAGGGACAGGGGGATCTATCGTATGAATTTTGAGTATAAATATTTGAATATTTTAAAAATTTCTCTGACTTCCTTGTACGTAAATTTTTCAATAAGGTTGCATTTAGCAATAAAATTTTTAGCAAAATTATATCAAAAGTTGCTGTTTTGGTGCTTGGTAAAAACACTAAAATTATCCTTTTTTTATTCTTGTAAAATAACTTTTCAATTTAAAAGTTATCAAAAGTTATTAAAAATTGTTAAAAATTACTAAAAAATTTTAAAAATTATTAAAAATTTTACTAAACACTCAAAATTTGTAAAAAATTACTAAAAATTATAACTTATTTTACCAAACACACTAAAGGTTACAACCACTAAAGTTACTAAAAATTATTAAAAATTGTACCTTCAAACGTTCCCTAAATTTCTTCTCTTATCATACATAATTAATTTTATTAAAATTAAATTATTTATAAGAATTAATAAAAAAATTTCTTTCCAATTCCAATAAGTGTAAGCAATCCTCGAATAGAGTGAATGTAACTAGTGAAAGTAAATAAACTTTAAAGTAATTGGGAAATTATGTTGTTTTATTTTATTATATCAGCCTTATTTTTATTTCTTTTAACAGATTTAATGGCATAGACTTCTTGCAAAGATTTCAAGGGAAGGCTATTATGTTTGTAGGAGATTCCTTGAGTCGAGATCAGTGGCAATCTTTGACATGCTTACTCTACACTGCAATTCCTAATTTAAATTACAACCTAACTAGAGTTGGTATGATCTCTACATTTACAATTCAGGTATGTAATTTTATCCAAAGTAAATTATTTATTTATTTACTTGTCTTTCAATTAATAAATGCTACTAATAAGATAAAATGTGATTGCAATCAATGGCCAACCTACATGAAATTCAATTGTTCAATTATCCTGGCTAGTCTGAAATTTAATTATACTTATATTTTATTATTTTGTTCTTATTCACTTAAAATTATATTGTCTTTATTATTTTTTTTTACCTTCACTAATTATAAATTTAGAGATTCATTCCTAATTAATTGCAATATATATATGGTAGTCAATAAGGGCCATTTGGTTGCACCAAAAAAAATAAAAATTTTAAGAATTTTTAGTAATTAAATTTTTTGATGTGCTTGTTGAAAATTTAAGATATTATTTGGTATACCTATTTTGAACATATTTTCTAGTTTAAGTTTTTTAAAATAAGAAAAATAGTTAAAAATGCATTTAATTACTCGTGTTTTCAAAACTTGTTTTAGAAAGTCGAAAATAAATTTACAGATAAAATGCAAAATGACTAAAAATCGTTTTAAGTCTTTTTGACCCAAAATAAAAAGAATTCTAGAACACGAAAAATAGAAAATATCTAACTAAATGCATTTTCTATTTTCTGTGCTTTGAGATATTCAAAATATCAAACATATAAAATAGAAAATAAAAAACAAAAGTAGAAAATAAAAAATAAAAATACAATCCAAACGCCACCTAAAAGTTTTAGAAATTTTCAATAATTTTTGATTGTTTGATAAAAAAATTGAAGAAATATTCAGCAACTTTAATTTAAGAAGTTTTAGTTGTTTAGTAAAAAGTTAAAAAAATTGTTAATAAATTTTGGTGGTGTTGCCAATCACTAACTAGAAAAAGAAAAAATAATCAAAAGTTTCCTACTTTTTGACAATCAAATGGGGCCTAAATTAAAGACTTACAATAATATTATATATTGTAGGAATATGGAGTCAAAGTGTTGCTTGATCGCAATATGTTTTTGGTGGACATTGTACAAGAGAGCAAGGGCCGAATCTTGAAGCTTGACTCGATTGAGGAAGGCAAGAACTGGATAGGAATGGACATGCTAATTTTCAACACATGGCATTGGTGGAATTATAGGCACTCCCATCAACCGTTAGTCGAATTTACTATTAGTCCCTTTCATTTATTTATATATAATTTTATTTTTTTCCCCATTATTAGTCAAGCTAAGCCTTTTGGAAAAAAAAAAAAAATGAACGTGAGATGTTATTAATTGAATTAAGTTAATTGTATAGTGGAAATTGAATAAAAAAAATTCCGAATTGAAAATTTCATTTTAATGAAAATCAAAAGATGAAATTTCAAATTGATGAACCTTTACCTATTTATATACAATTGGGTGCGACAAGTTTTTTAATTTTAAGCTTAAAATTAAAAATAGACTTTTAATTGAAAAATATATTTATTTATTTTTAAAATTCATTGATAATATAATTGGTGTGATGATGATGCAGATGGGATTATATCCAAATAGGAAACCGAGTATTGAAGGACATGGATAGGATGGCTGCATTTGAGAGGGCGCTCGGCACATGGGGTGGTTGGGTGGACACCAACGTTGATCCAACAAAAACCATGGTTTTCTTTCAAGGCATCTCTCCAAATCATTACAAGTAAGCTCTTTAATTGGATTTCTTTAAAGTTAAAGTTTGTTTGGAGTGATAAAAAGTAAAATAAAATGAGATAAAGTAAGATAAATTGTAAATTCGTAATTTATGTAATAAAATAAAAATTAAATAATTTTTAAAAATTTTTAAATATTCTTAAATATTTTCAGTATTTTACCACGCGTTAAATGTATCCTAAATAACAAATTCAATAACTAGTGAGTGAAAACAAAAATAACTTCCCATCAATAGTTTATCATTCAACTAATTAAATTTAGTTCTTTTTCTAAACAAAGTGAGTTCGGTCACATAAATTATTTCTCTTTATTTTATTTTGTTGAGAATTACTTTTCAGACTAACTTATTTTATTATTATTTCTACTCACATTTATTTTAATTTATCCTACTTTTTTATATTACACAGTCTTATATTGCGCTATCTAAAGATTATACTATACTAAACGTTAATCATATTTTTGTAGGTAATCCAACTATATATATACAAAGTTATATACGCACATCCGTTATTACTGAAAAGTCTTAACTTAGAATATCGCTAATAAAATAACATGGAGTACAAGTCATCTGCCAAGTCTCTCTTATAATTCAACTTCAATTCTATCACACTCATCCATGTACCTTTTCTCATTTGCGTTAACCATTTCTTTGTGAACCTACTAAGTGTTTATTAACACTTCACTTCGAATCACACGTTAAGGATTACGAATCCACATGAAAAGAGAAAACAAATATTGAAACTTGTCTATTAAAAGAAAATTAATAATTCATATTCGTACATTTCAATTGTTAGAATATTAAAACTTACCCATCTTCGGTGAGCGATTGAATTTAAAAAAAAAATCATGCCTTTAGTTTTTAGTTGAATTATGTAACACGTATCTCTTTTACCGTCACTGTTATTATTATATCAATCATTACTATTTTTAAAATAATAATGCTACATTTACACACTTTTTTATACTTTATTAGTTATTATGAATAATTATCAGTTCATTTCGTTTAAAAATTATTACAATCGTAGAATATCATTTTCATCTTGCGATTGTACTGATTTTGAATGAAATGAACTAGTGATTACTCGTCGTCACTAGTAGTCACTAGTAGGATATAAAAAAAAAAGTATAAAATCAAGATATAAGCGTAGCATTTTTTTTTTTTTTAAATCATGCAACCATTGCAATAAAAGGTGTGAAAGTATGGAGATTGTCAGGAGTAGGAGAGAGAGAAGAAGACCCAAAATCTGTTGGAAATGAATTATTAAACATGACCTTGCCTACATGGATTTAACGGAGGATATGGCCCTC
>JAVXUM010000037.1:19433635-19447308 GCA_035590655.1 Pouteria glomerata
ATTATACAATTAACCTCATTTTTGCAGAAGAGTATTTATAGTATTAAAATTATAAAAAATAGATTATTAAAAGAACGAGGACAATTGTATAATTTTATTTAATAAAAAATTAAAATAGAGTGTAAGAATCTATTTGTACAATGTAAATAAATCTACCCGTAAAAATATTGTCCAAGAAAAAATCGAAGGGCTAAAACCGTCTTTTTAGTAATGTCTACGCCCACGTCGTCATCAGTAGATTGTCGCATTCGTGTTTAAATTTTTGTGTGCATTACGTCCCAAACGTCACCATTTCATGTGACTTCAAGGGGTGAAGTCTCCCCCAACTTCATCCCCCTTTCCGTGTATGGCGGGTGGGGGATAAGAAACTATGTACACACGTGTGGCATGAATGGATAAGGAAATTTGGGCTAATATTTCTCAGTAATGTCTTGTCAATTTTTTTTTAACAGGTCTTGTCAATTATATATATACATATATGCGTGAATAATTAGATGCATGTGATTAAACAGTAGTAGTAAGTTAACTAAAAAAATATCAACTAAGATCATTTAACTCATTCAGATCATTTTAACTCATTCAATGGGATAATTTAAAAAACTCATTCAATGGGGTAATTTAAAAATTATGTGTTATTCTTTATAATAAGTTATTGTCAATGTATGAATTTTAAGCGTATATATCAGCTATACCAAAGTATTTTTTGATTTTTTTTTTAAATGTAAAAAAATATACTTAAAATTCACCAAACAAAAAAATAAAAAAAAATAAATTTGGATACTCGAATTTAATAAAATCAACATTTAACTAGTTATTAAATGAGTATAAAAGTCACACCAATTAGGATCCAAATTAAATCGGTCCAAATCTCTCAGTTATAATTTTAATTTTAAAACAAATATTATGTATCTGTGACTATATATATATTTATATATATAATAAAACACAATGATCGATTTGATCGTTATGTACATAGCAAATATTGTGGAGTGAGAGGATGAGTGAGAGGGGGGTGCGGGGGTTGGGGGAGTAAGAGGATGAGACAAAGAAGCAAGGTTGGGTTTGCTAGTGAATTTTTTTTTTTTCTTCTTTTTTTTCCAAGGAAAGTTGAATTTTTTATTTGAAATAAATACAAATAAATAAATAAGAATAATTAATTTACTATATAATAATTAATTTTAAATACATATACTTTTATACTATTTGTATTATTTATATAATAAGGAAACCAAAAAAATTAAATTTGGCATATTTTTAACCATTAAATTTACTTAATGGTCAAGATCTTCTTTTTTTCTCTACTTTAATTGTCTTTTCAATCACTTTACATGAAAATACACTCTTTTATTCTTTTCATATTTTATTAAATATTTTTTTATAATATTTTTTAACATATTTTTTATATGAATGCATATTAGACGAAATTAACTAAGTTTTTTTTGTTTTAAAAATAATATTTAAAATATAATTTTAATGTAATTAAATTAAAAATTAAAAATAATATTCTTTAAATTGAAAAAATTCAAATTTAATGCACTTAAAACTTAAAATTTTAAATGCATACACTTTTGCACTCTTTGTGTCATTTATATAATAAAAAAGCTAGAAAATTTAAATTTGAGATATTTTTAATTATTAGATTTACTCAACGATTAGAATTATTTTTTATTTTTTTTTAATTTAGTTGTTTTTTCAGTCTCTTTACATGAAAACATAATATTTTACTCTCCCTATATTTTGTTAAATATTTTTTTATAAAATATTTTAAATTAATATTTGTAATAAATAATAAAATTTTACATGCTTATTAAAGACTGTATAAATATTTTAATCTCTTTTGATTAGTGATTTTTATTTTAATAGATTATTTTAACAGTTTTCATGTAGGTTTGTTTTACAAATTTATATTTAAACTATTTACAGACCAAATTATATTTATGTGCCTTTAGGTATAGGTAATTTTTAGTATATATCTGTTGCATAAGATATACCTAGTCCTGGATCAGCTAAATGGGGATTGCACTATCTCCTCCTAATTTTACCACCTTGAAAATTTTCAATATATAACATGAATTAAATGTTGATGATGGATTGTGTGATGTCGTAAATCAATCCAAAACCACCAGACGAGGACAATTTAGGTAATAATCTTGCATTGTTTGCTGCTTTAAAACTTGTCTTGAATTAGAGTCCGGAGAGAATGTTAGTAGAGCGAGGATTGGAGTTGGAGAGTCTGGTCTTTGTGTTAGACTTAATTACAAAAAGGAAAATAAAAGAATGCCCTGTGAGATCAGCAAATTAAGGAAACAAAAAGAGCATGAAGAAGAGAATGCAGAAACAATTAAAGTCAAAAAATGAGAACAAACTAGTGTCTCTATTAAAGGCGTCAACTTAACAGAATTTTATGTTTGTACTTTAAAAGATCCAAATTAAAAAAAAAAAAAAAAATTAGGGATAATTGCTTTTATTATCCTTTGTATTTTAGGTAAAAATTATTTATACTTCATGAACTTCAAAAATTTACTTTTATACATTTTGTACTTGAAACTAAAATAAAATTATAAATGATGTTAAACTTTAAAGTGAAAAAAATAAAAATACTCACTAAAAATCAAACATAATCAAGAGATAAAAATACAAGTAATATAAACTATAACGGGTATATACATCGTCAAAGATAATGATCTTTACTCTAAGTAATTTTAAAAATTACATTTTTGTCCTCTTATAATTTATATTATCTACATTTACACTTCTTATTCTATTTGATTTTTTTAGCAGATACTTTTTTTTTTTTACTTGAAAATTTAACACTGTTCATAATTTTACTTTAGTTTAAAAAGTACAAGGACTGTGTTTGATTTGAGGGATTAAATGATAGGATATAAGTAATATCATGAGATAATATATGAGATTGAATATAATATGGGATTAATTTTTTATGTGAGACTCTTTTTTTAGTATTTGGTTAGTAAAATATCAAGTGAGATAAAAGATATGATTTGATATGTAATGTGACAAAAAATAATTTGAACCTTTAAACCTTGACAGGAAACAAATTCAGAGATGATATATAAATAATACTACACCACTCATGAGTTTTTTAATCTACCTATTTAGTGGATATACAATCCTACGAAAAGCATCTCTCAAATCAAATAATTACACACCAAACATTCATTTGTGAGACTCACCGACAGCATCTCCCGATCTCTTGTTTTTGTCCAGTGAACAAACATAGCAAAAGAGTGCAAAGGTTAGTTTTAAAGTTAAGAGATATAAGTAATTTTTACCTTAAATATAGAGAGTAAAAAAAGTAATTATGTTTAAATTTTATTATCGTAGAAAAATTTTGTCAATCAAAATTATATGGTAGATAAATTTTAATCTTCCTCTCTAGGAGTTGAAGTTTTTCTCTTATCTCATAGGTGCCCTCATTAAATCTTTACGTCTTATCTCTTTATTGTTCCGCACTTATGATCATTATATTACGTGATTCACCGTTTGAATTGCTAACATGTAATTTTTTAGATACCTAGTAATTTAACAGCTCATTTTGATTTATTGTAAAACTCTGAAAATTTTTAAAAGTTATTCACTTTTTATCTCACTATATAAATTACGAAATCACAAATTATCTCACTTTATCTTATTTTTTATCACTCCAACTTATACAAACTGGAGATGATAGAGTAAAGGTTTGACTGCAAAGAAAGGAAAATAATTTTGGACATCCTGGTGCCTAAATGGATACAACAAAATTTTGATTCACATCTAAATTTTGTGTTTACTCTATAACTGAATATATTTTCCTGAAATATATATATATTATAGTAATTGCCCGTATCTAAAGATACAAAAATATAATTTAATGTGTAAATAGTTTAAATTTAAATTTATAAAACAAACATATATGAAAAAATGTAAAAATAACCTATAAAAGTAAAAATTACTAATTAAAATAGATTAAAGTATTCATATAATATTTAATAAGGGTATAAAATTTTATTATTTAATACAAATATTATCACATTTTTTAAAATATTAATTTAAAACCTTTTATATTAAAAGTATTCAAAAACAAATATGGAAAGAATAAGAGAAAAAGAAAAATAATAATGGATATTGGGCAAATCCAACAGTTAAAAATATTTCATATTCAAAATTTTAAGCTTCCTTATACAAACAACACAGAGTGTAAAAATTTGTATTTAAAATTTAAATTTTAAGCACATTAAGGGGGGCGTTTGGAATGATAAAATTCGATAAAAGTTATGAATTCGTAATTCGTGTAATGAGATGAAAAGTGAATAACTTTTAAATATTTTTAGTATTTTTCAACGATTTTCAGTGCTCCTAATGGAGCCTAAAATTGAAATTTTAATTTAAATGTTTATTTTTGATAAAATTTTAAAGAAAATTAAAGTTTACCAAACCAAACTAAACTAAATCTTTTCACACTAGGTGAGGTCGACTATATGGATTTGATGACGCCAACCAAATCTGTTTAGGGACATGTTCTCCATTAGATCCATATAGAAAAAAATCATGTTTAATAGTTTCTTTCCAACTGCTCTTAGGTTTCTCTCTCTCTTTCCTACTCCTGACAATCTCCATAATTTCACACATTTTAACAGATGTGTGTTAGGTAGCCGGTAACTAGCACAATACTTAGTGAGATTTTTTCATGGATTTAAGACTTAAAGAAAATTAAAGTTTAAATAAAAAAAATAATGGACTTTATCTAATAGGTGCCTACATATTGTTTAATAAATATATACAAGTTTATTATTTATTACAAATATTATCAAATTTTTTAAAATATTAATTTAATATTTAAAAAATATATGAGAAGAATGAGATATTATATTTTCATGTGATATAACCGAAAAGAGATCCAAAGTGAAGAGAAAAAGAAGTAATCCTGATCATTAAATAAATTTTAACGGTTAAAACTATACAAATATCAAATAAATAAGTTATATTATTGTTTAGATACACAGGACATTTGTAGAGAAGAAAAGTTATGACAGTCAGACTGTCAATCTATGTTCATTCATTTGAGTTTTAAGTGGATTAAAAGTCGTTAATCTAATAATGACGAAAATTTAATGACATATAACAAATTGTCAAAAAAATAATTAATTCTCTTTTTATTTTAGATATATAAAAAATATAATAAGATTTGAATTTTAAATTTCAAAATTTGATAAAATTTCAAAATTTAAAACATCAGTGCACACTCTTTGCTATGTAGATATCAAAAAATATAATAAAATTTGAATTTCAAAATCAATTTTGAAAACTCTTCCAACCCAATTGAAACAACTCCAAGGCAAGCCCCCGCAACCAAGTCACGTAGTACAGACAATTGAAACAACCATTGAAACATTTCTTCTTCTGGTACGAGGAAGCCCGCAGCCACTACCCGAGGGTGTGCACTGGGTGAAACTCGCCACATCGCCCTAGCCGGTAAAGAATCATGGAGGGTAAACCAGTCTAGGCAAGTTCCAGCTGACCGGCTCAACCCAAGAAAATGTTGGCGGGGTTCGAACTTGTGACCTTTGATCTCCGCACTCACCGCTCCACCATTGAAACATTTCTTGAACAGACAAATAATTGAAAAACTCCCACGGCGCCAAGTAGGGCAAACATCAAATCAAATAATTTAATTTATTATATAGATATATATATTGACAATGTTACGAGGTAGAGGCAAAATGAGGCATCTATATCTACCGTGGTTGAGCGTGTTGAATTGCTCAGAACACATAATCAATGAAATTTGTATCAGCTAACTCGTGATCTTTAATTATTACGAGAATTCCATTCGCCATTCACTTATCCATTGGTCCATTTTTTCTTTCCTAAAACGTGGATACAAAAATAGCACACAACAATTCACATAATGAAGCAATTCTCTCAAAATAGTAAGAGTTCCACCCTCAATGGAGGAGAACGGAGGGGCACGGAGGTGCATTCCTTTACTTGTTAAGCATTGTTGCCAACCCATTGGCAACGGAAGCTTTCAAGGAAGGAGACACTGGATCACTTCCCAAAAACACGTCCAAGAGAGCCAATGCTACATTCTTTGACTCAATTGTTGCATCAATAGCAGAAGGAAAACCATCAGATGACACACAAACCTGGAGAAAAAAAAAATACTCAATCCAACCACGACTTTTTTACATTTCAAAACTTTAAAATTAAACAACTCCCCACTCCTCTCATAAAATAATAAAGGGTAAATTATAGAAATTATCCTTTCAGCTTACAGTTAATCTCACTTTATTTCCTACAATACTAATTGTAACAGTCAAACCCTTGTAGTTATGGTCAAATTTCACTTTGATCTTTTCGTTAAATTTTTTAAAGAAATATGACACTTGTTGGTCACATATGATAGGCACGTTCCATTAATTTTCTTAACAATTGTTAACATAAGAACCAAAGTGAAACTTGGCCATAACTTGGGAGAGTTGACTGCTACAATTGGAACTATAGGGATTGAAATGAGATTTAATATAAACTATAGAGGTAGTTTCTATAATTTAACGAATAGTAAATGGGTAAACTACACTTTGTACTCCTATACTCCTATATTTTAATTCATCCAATCTCATTTTGGTCCCTGTACATTATATCAACCCACTTTGTATGTATTTTAATCTAATTTTACTTTATCCCGTTTTACCAGTTATCATAAATAATTTGGATAGAAAGGGATAAAGTAGAATTGAATTAAGTATAGAAAACAAAGTCAGGCAATTTAAAGTACGGAAAGACAAATGGAGATTGTTAGTCAAGTATAATAGCACCAAGTGTCATTTACCCAAGATAAATAAATAATCATGTGAGAAAAATTAATGCATCAAATTCACATTAGTTTTTGTTATCTAAGCAGTCGAAGAATTAAAAATGCAATATATATGCTGCAATCTGTCTATAAAATGAGTACTTACAAGCATTTTGGTTGGGTCGGGCCAAGTCAAAAATATGAATGTTCCTTTCTTAAGAGGTCGCCCTTGGAAGATGCTACGAAATGTGGAAAGAGCTGATTCATCGACAGGAGAGGGTGATTTGATTCTCGGTGAGATTGCATCATCCAAGGCATCCCAGAAGGTTTTACCATCAACATCTCTTACAAGAACAATGTGTAGTGATTTCTCTAGAGTAGCTGCACGTCATAAAATTAATAAAGTTAAATTATTTAGCATAATTCTCTCCCTCTCTGTCTCTCTCAAAGGTTACCTTGGAAAAATGAGTCAGACAAAGATGAATCCTTTTGTATGAATTGAGCTGACCTCCCTTTCCAAGCATCTAATGTATTTAAAAGAGATGGGTTCACATATAGTCCTGCAGCATAGACCTTAACACCAATAATTGCAAAAACTTTCTCCCTGTATCCTGAAAACATTGCATACCCAGTTTTGAAGCTATAATAAGAAGCAAGAAACACATAGACTGAAAAATCTAGCAGTTATTATTTTTTTTTTCTTTTTTATTTTTTTATTAACACTAAGAAAAGGTTTGTTTGGTTGGATATATTGCCTGATAGAAGATAGTGTCATATTTTTAATTTTTATCCCACATTTAATTTTACTTTTTTTTTTTCTTAGGATAACATCTACAATAATATATCATTATACATTCCATGAGAGATGTTATCTTAATAAAAAAAAAATGGTGAGTAAATTATATTTTGCACCCTTACAATTTATACCAAATCTAATTTTGATCCCTATACTTTCAATTACAATAACTTACCCTCTATACTTTCGATCAAGTTTCAATTTTGTAATTCTTTAACAACTGCTGAAAAAAAAAAAAAAAAAGATACGTGTCCTTTAGTGTAAAGTGCTAAAAAAAAAAAAAAAGTGAAAGATTGTTACAATTGAAAATAGAGGGTCAAAAGCGAGATTTAGTATAAAGTGCATAAGTGCTAAGTGTAATTTGGAAAAAAAAAATATCGTTAAACATAAGATAAAATTAGAACTGAGATGTAATCTCTTATTCAATCCCTTATCCAACGAAACAAACATTATAATGGGCCTACCTTATCCAGAAAACATTTCCCATACCTAAATTAGAGCACTAACCTGTTGCTATCAGTGATAATGGAGTTGAGCAACCTGGGAGGTTTAATAATTTCTGAAATTTCACTTTGGTGGCAGGTTCTTCTGTATATTCTGGACTTCCAACTACACCATGATTTAGAAGGCAAGCATGTTAGATATCCATGCAGGTGCAGATAAAATGATTAGCGACTATAAATACTTCTATTTCTTTAGGCCGAATGAGGCTCTCTTCTGATTAGCAAGTGCCTAGGTTAAGCAATTTTTAGAGTCCTCTCTATAAAACCACCCATGTCAAACTTAGTACTTGCTTGGTGGAAACCACCCGTGTCAAACTTAGTACTTGCTTGGTGGATGATTTATAAATTTGATCGGTACTCGGTTTTCAATTCAAAACTTGCAGTTGCAGGGGTTGGCACAAGTGGCCTTGTGAGGTTGCAGTGCATTTGTTTTGTTTCGAGGAGATGGAGTTGCGGATAGAAGGAGCAAACCCAAAGTATATAGACACCATAATAGTATCCGATACTACTGACATGGGACACATATGGCCGTTACTACATATGACTATATAGGATAGTAGGTATCCATTGTATCCATTCTGCATTAAGCATAAAAATTAGCCAACTAACCTCTATCAAGCACAGGCTGGGACATTAAATTTTGCATGAGAGCTAATAAAACAACTAAACAATAAAGCACACAAACTAGATGGAATTGTTACTTGCAAAAATTTCACTTTTATCCCATTCACTAGAATATTGTATTTTTGCACCTAGTGATTATAAATCCTACGTCTACTCCTTGTAGCATCACAGAAAATTTCGAGACTGTGTTATCAACCAATATGTTTAGTACTACAAACAAATAAGTTAAGGGGGTGTTTGGCACGATGAAAATTGCTGAAAACCTCTGAAAATTTCTAAAAACTTCTATAATTCTCTAACACATTTTACATTCCTCGTATTTCGTGAAAGTCAGAATAAATTTATATATATCGACATATTCCAACAACTTTTTTACAAATCTCAATAATTTTTTCATAAATCTCAAAAACTTTTCACAAACCCCAATAATATTCTACAAACCCCAATAACTTTTTCACAATTCCAAAAACTTTTTCACAAAGCTCAATAATTTTTTTACAAATTCTGACATAAAACCGTTCTGACAGATCTAAAAAAACCATTCCGACGGATTTTTTCTACAAAAAATTAACAGAAAAGTTAAAAATTTTTACGATTTATCTCTGAAAAAGTGGTTTGATAGTTACGCACCAAACACCAAAAAATCACTCAAACCTCATTTTTCGTTGTTTTTTGATATTTTTCATTGCACTAAACACCCCCTAAGTACTATAAAAATCTTATTTCATTTCCTATTTAGGGATGGTAATGGGGCAGGCAAAGTAGCCAATCCGAACGGATTCCACCCTAATGGGACAAAGGTGAGGGAAAAAAGATAATACCTATAGGGTTTCGGACAGGGACAAAATTAGGATAAAATATCTTGACCTGCCCTATTTAGTTTAAAATTACAAAAATATGCTTACTAATCATACTGTTATATATTGAGAAGTTGAAATGCTAGTATTGGAATGTTTGTTTTTACTATTTTGTTAATTTATATATTGGTATTTTCTTTATTCGTTTTGGTTAATAACTTGTCACTATACTGTGTTTGTTGCCTTATTTTTAAAAACAAAATAATATAGTATTATTGATCTTAACATGGATGGAGATCATGGACCCGGCTCTCCTATTTTTTATTTTTTTCTCATTTTTTTAGTCTTTTTAAATCTGAACCATCCGCTACATCCAACGGCTAAAAATATGACCTTTTTGTAGGTCCTACTTTATTGGCTTTTTCTCTTCAATTCTTGCCTTAATGCAAATCTGCCATCAATTTATTTCTTTTTCTTTCAAAAGAAACCACTTTCTCCTAGAACCAGCTCCTCACCAAAAGATCGAGAAGATTTGAATCTACATTGTGCTCTATTGTTTAAATTGGATTAAGTCTTCTCTCCTATTTCCTTTTTCAAATTCTACACGAGATTACTTTCTGAAGGGGTAATGATTAATTAACAATAAGTGATTGTGTTACCTTTTTTTCTATTTAGAATGTTAAGATTTCATTTGCTCACCATATATGCTGAATTTGCAGGTAGTTGATTTGCAAAGTAATTATACAAAAACTCCACTTGGTGTTGGGAATAATTATATGTATACAATGAATTTCAAGTGACTAAGGCTACTATATACAGATTCAAGGCCATAACTATGGCTTCTTGTTTTACTTTTGGTCTTGGCATTGTATCTCTGAAATGCTTTTTCGGGTTGGGTTTTTGTGGCTGTCATATGCAAGGTGATCTTAGCACAATATATGATTCATATGTTCAGATATGCAATTGTAATTACAAGAACTATTGGTTCAATTCAAGCAAAATTGTTAACCAACTTGTTAATGTCAGAGGGCAATTGTTATTTGCATTTCCTAGTTGTGTGTATAAATTTTACGGCAAAGGTGAGAAGTAGCGTATTAGAGATTCTTAATTAGAAGTGTAAAAATTAGGACAATTCGTGTATGTATTGTTTTTCCCCCCTATAAACGAAACCTTCCTTTAGAGAAGGCAGCAGCAGAAAACAAAAACAAACAGACTAAAAACACCACCCAAACAAGAGCTCCAACACCAAATGATCTAGAAAACAGTCCAATTGCACAAGTGTCTTGTGTGCTTTTATTATCTTTTTGAAGTAATAGAACAAAAAGAATGTAAATATTTAATTTATGTCCTAATCAATTCTCGGCAACAGAACAATAGTCATCTTTTGTTTAATATATGTGAAATGCAAAACAATATCCAGATCTAGAATAATTTATGAGAGAATGAAAAGTTATACTTTGTCTTAATATTGTGTAAAGTAATGTAGTCTAAAGTTAACAAATCATTAATTAAATACAAAAGAACAGTTGTTAAGCCCTGGATATAATGTTTAAGATTATACATAAAAGTTGAAAGGGTAGGTGTCAGTTAATAAGAAAAGATTGTCAAAAATAAGAGAAAAAGCCAATAAACTAGCACCCACAAAAAGGTAATTTTAAGTCGTTGGATGTAGTAGACAACTGAGTTTTAAAAAGGAAAAAAATGGCAGAAAATAAAAAGTAGGAGAGCGAGGTCCCCCATCACAGGCGGGGTTGGGGGAAGAGTCCCTCGCCCCATGCATGCATACCCCTTGCCATTCCTGCTACCTTGTGAACTTATACCAAATTGTGCTTTGATGGGGTTCTATTTCTCCCAATTGCCTGACATATATATGATGTCTTTGTGTTCTGAAATTTTCAGTTGTTAACCCAAAATTTGTCAATTTCACTTGCTTTTCCCAAAATTTGTAGTCCAATTTTAGTCCAACTAATAGAAAATACTATAAATATGAAATTCCCATGTTTTGTCATCGCAAGGCTGAAATTTTTCTGTTCACAGTGTGTTCTTATTTCAGCATAGAATTAAGCAGAAATTTGGTAAATGCAAATCCAGCTAAGTAAAATACACCTCTTACGAATCGAATGGCTAGGAGTTGTACACATCACAAATTAAAATGCTTTGATACTGAACTGGGAAATCTAAGCTGCAAATTCTCAACCACTCACAATCACAAACAACCTTTGGTTGTACAGTACAGTTGTTTCTTGTACCAAACCATTTACATCCCAAATTGAGCCGAGGTAGAAATTCCTCAAAAATTCATCAATTTTTGTGGAGGAAAAGGAAAATGGAAATAAGAAAACTAAAACAACAATGATTTACATTAACATTTTCAGTCCTGAATTTGACTTTCAGCATGAACCTTGTCATGTATATATATGTATGTGTGTGTATATGCAAACTGGATTATGTTACAGCAAGTGATAATGTGGGAGCAGTTGCAAAAAACTAAAAACAATTTTACCTGAAGAAGAAGAAGAAGAAGCAGCAGCTTTGGTTGAGAAGTGACAAGGAAATGTGGATAAGAGAGGGAAAGCATGAGTCTTGTGCAATATTGCTGAAGGGTTTGGTGGCCCCGCGCCTGGAAAATAGGTTCTGGGGTTGGAATTCCCTGAAATGGACTTGCTGGGGTGATTGAGCCAGACTCCTGCTGCTGGTGTTGAAGCTGCCCCAGCCCCAAGCATTTTTTTTTTAATTTTTTCTTACAATTCTAATGCAACTGTAGAGACAGGACTTTCAAGTCCCGGTGGGACTATTAAAAGGCGGAGAAAAGAAGGAAAATAAATAGGAGGGTCCAACCTGCACCTACCCACCATTCTCGCCTATAGAGAGCGTTTTGCTCAATGGAATTTTTTGTGCAAACCTACTTTCGTAAACATGAACAACCAACTTTAAGCCAACTTGTTAGGTGTGAAAATCAACAGAATCGATTTGAATGATAAAGGCATTTGATTTAAACTTGTTAAATTTATTGAGTCTGAAAATTTAATTTAAGTTTCGAGTTGAAGTTGAATAAGTTAGATCTTTTATCAAATTGATGTTAAACTCAAATAATTTTAAGATTTTAGATTTAAATAACTTGATATTTTACACTGTATTTATAAACTATTAATTTATCAAATTAAAATTTAAAAATATAATAATTTTAAAATTATAATTAAAATTCAATTAATTTATAAGATAAATTACATAATTTTTTTTTGGTAATTAAATTACATAAATTACTATTGTAGAATCTCTTATTTTAATTTCTATCATTTTATATCTAATAGTCATCGTCTGTAATTATAGTCAAGTTTTACTTTGTTCATTGTATTAAATTTATTAATAAAAAATTCACATGTTAAATTTATTAACAAAAAAATTCACGTCTCAATAATGAGTCCGTTTAGTTTGAAAGAAAACAACAAAAAACTCTAAAAAATTTTATAAATTTTTAATCATTACTTACTTTTTATCTCACTACATACATTACGAACTCACAACTTTTCTTACTTTTACTTATTTTTTTTTATTTTTTTACCATTCCAAACACACTCAATATATGATAAACATATGACATTTTTTGTTAATTTTTTTAAACTGTTGTTAAAAGAACGATCATATTAAAATTTGATTATAATTACAAAAATTAATTATTACAACTGAAGCTGTAAAGATCAAAATAAGGGGAGGTATAAATTGTAAAGATGATTCTGAAATTTATAACCCTAATTCATGTTTCAAGTCAAAGTAAAGCATAATCCTAGCTACCATCTAAACCCAACTCTGAAAGTCAATAAATTTAATTGATTTTGCAAAGCCACTGAATTTACAATCTGAAAAAGGCTTCAGGGCAGAGCTGGCCCTGGCAACAAGAAAAATAAAGTGGGATTGGTTTCTACTGCATCGTTACCAATGGGCAAATCATTTTTACATGATTTGTTTTTGTTATGGCTTTAAATTTAAGTGAATGTTGATTTTTTTTAAATATTAAAAAAATATTGTCAGTATAAAAAATGTTATCTTAAAAAATAATATCATTTTAAGATGTTGTTTGAAATAATATTTTTAAAATATACTATTTCAAATAACATTTTTTTACCATAACTTATTTAAACGACTCTTATTCAAACCTT
>JAVXUM010000037.1:19469300-19479372 GCA_035590655.1 Pouteria glomerata
GTTTTGACTTGATTTATTGGGTTTGTGGTCAATTTCTTTCTCTCTAAAAAAAAAAAAAAAAAAAAACTACAAAATATTATTTACTTTTTATGAAAATACTAATGTTAATTTCATTCTTACCCTTTTTGAAATATATTATCTCTAAGCTAAAAACAATGTTAGACAAATGATTTATTATTTCTAAGAAATTCAAGACCATTGTTTAAACGATATATATCTCTTTGCATTAAAAGTTAATTACTAAATAATTTCATTAACTCTATTTCACCTCATTCTAAGTTAAAAAAAATCATAATATTATATATATATATATGTACACTAGTAAAAATATACATTTATGTTTTGTAATAAATCTACATAATAATTTGTAACCGAAAACAATTAATATATTGTCTTATTATTTTCTTTTTAAGAAGGAGAAAGATTAAAAATATATAATGTCATTTGCCCGTATCTAAGTCTATGTATGTATGTTTTCCATTTAAATACACATTTTTTGTGATGTTTCAAATTTTATGCTCATATTTAGAAAATATCTATAGATTTATATTTTGATCAGTAACCATAAATACAAATAAGTATTAAAAAAAAAAAAAAGATACGCAAAAAATATTACATATGAACTTAATTAGAAATATATTTCAAAATATAGACTTGTTAGTCTTGTAAAAAAAATATTGAACTTATTTATCATTTATTAGATAAATTTGAATTTATCACCAATTTTTTCCAGATATTATTTCTTTTCTCTCGATTAGAGGTAATCACCAATTATTAGAAATATTAAATCCGGACCTGATTTCAAACACTTACTTAGGGAAGACAAAAAAAAAATGTTTGCTAGGAGTCTAGAATAGCATATGATGTACATTAGACAACATATTTAATAATGATATAACGAAGAAAGTTATGCATCAAAGCCCATCATTTCATTAGGCAAGTCTAAGATACCTAGATGCATGAAGTTTCCACATAAGTAGATATATTAATTATATAAAAATTATAATTTATTCTCTATTTATTGTATTCTCTGAAAAAAAATATACATTCTTACAAAATTTTTTATACAATTATACACATTTTCATATACAATAATTAGAATTTTTCCTTTATTTTGATTGTCATAATTTATTCATTCTCTCTTTCCCCCCTCCTCCCTCTCTCTCTCTCTCTCTCTAAATGTACATATACATATAAAACTTGCAATTAGCATAATTATATTTTAATGCCTGAATTAAATTTATTTTTTTTCAACAATTTATTCTTAAATTTTAAACAATGGTACTTGATACTAGTGTATTCCAATAACACTGGTGCCTAAACTGAATACATTAATAAATAAGTAAAATAATTGAATAAATAATTTTTTTATTTAAAAAGTAATAAAATTAGTATTTAACTAATAGTTTTTTACCGTACCCTTTATTTATACAGCTTATATCTTTTTGTTTTCTATCTTTTTGTTTTCTTATTATATGTTCGGTAATAAAAAAATATCATAGATTGTGTTCACCAAGTCCACTAAAAAAAAAAAATCAAGCTTATAAAGGGAATGAAGTTAGAAAAAAGGGTCGATTGAGGATTTCGGTCATAATCCTTTCAATAGTTAAATTAGTAAAGATTTGAGAAAATTGTAAATGAAAGTAAGCAATAATTAGTGGATAATAGTGAATGTACCTGAATTTTAAAGGTAAGTGCTTTATTTATAGTCTGGTAGTTAAAATAAACAAATATAAAAATAATTAAAAAAAATCATTACTTTCCTACTAAAGGCGTTTATATTGTGCTACGATTTGTTTTATATTAAACATTTATATAACATTAAATACACGTGACGAAAGTCAGGCTATTAAGTGTGATGTGAATACAAAAAATGTCTAAATAGCACATTCGCTGTCACGTATATGATAGAACTAACTAAATTAAGAGAATCAAAATATATGGACAAGAAAGTAATAAATGAACTTACTTTCTCATATTATTTACTTATGGGATCTAGTTATTGTCGTCAGGGGTGTAAAAAATCGATGTCTCTCTTACTCCACACAACATTTTTTTTTTTTGATAATTCAAGGTGTCCAAGTCAGCTTGCGCGCACCTCGACTAATCCCTGGGAGCCCTGAAGTTGACGAACGGATAAACTCTCAGTGGCCCTGAGGATACTCGAACTATTGATCACTGGAGAGCAAACTCAAGATTTTACCAGTTGAGCTACCTCTCAGAATTTATAACTCAAAATTTTAGCAGTTGAACTACCTCTCAGAATTTACTCCACGCAACATTACTCGAGAAATTACTACCTCTTTGAGTATTTTTTCCCAACACTATAAAATTTAATAATAAAAGTTTCTAACAATATTTTTGCCTTGCCCAAGGCCCTCAAAATCTGGTGGGCCAACTCTTTTATAAAATTGGGTTAGCACAACCGCGACATTCTATTATGTGACACTGGAAAACCCGATTATGCCCACCATTTTCTTTATAGGAATTCAGGGAACGATCGGTGCATGTGAGTTGGATGGTGACCAGGATAGAGCTGGGGAGGTCCTGATTGGTGACTGCGGCTCGGGTTTTAAGTCCGTTTGAAAAAAAAAATAATAATAATAAAATAAACTTTAACTAATTTTATTTAACTTTTTTAAACTTTCTCTAAAAAAACAAGAACAGACAAAATTAACTTTTATCAAATTTTTTTATTTTTTTATCAATTTTTTCTAATTTTTTTTTAATTTTTATAAATTTTTATAAAATACCCAACTAACATATGAGAGAGGCTAACAACAATTTTACTGCCGGTTCCATGACCGCAAACTTTTGGGAATTGGATTATTCAGACACATTCATATGCTTTTTAATTAAAAGATACAAAAATGTGATCAAATTGCTAGATTAAAATCCACAACATAGAAGCTTGATGTCATGGAACCGACATCAATATCAGATCCACTCAAATTCAAACTAATCACGAAAGTGTCAAGTGTTAACCTCACCTAAAAACTTATAAATTAGTGCAGCCAAACAGCTCCTTAATCTAACAAACATATGAGATGATGACATTTCAAGCAAAATATGAGCTATTTTAAATTTAGGGAACTGGATGACAGGACATAAATAATAACATGGTATAATATATAAAATTAGATTTAACATGGGATTAATTTTATATATAAGATTATTTTTTTGGTATTTAGTTGATGGGACATAAAGTAAAATAAAAAAATATAATTTGCCATAATATATGATTAAAAATAATTTTAAACTTTTATATTTTGACGAGAATCAAATTCAAAAGTTCAGAGTTCCAATACTACAAACTAAATAAAAGATTAAAATCAACTTGATTAAAAATAATCTAATTTCTAATTTAATCCCGTAAACAAACAGAGCTTCCTAATATTACTCATCCCTATTTTAAAAGATAAGTAATATATTCTGGAGTTCAATACTACAAATTGAACACATGACGAAAACCAACTTAATCAAAAACAATCCAACCCTTCAAAGTAATTAAGCAAACAAACACAACCTGTGGGATGTAAACTTTTCCGCACCGAAGACAAAAAGGGGAGCATTTTCGGGGCCATAAATCCCATGGGCCCGCTCCGCTTATAGCAGCCAAGTGTTATCCGAAATGAACAGGCTCCAGTGGTACTGAGTGGGCCTAATAAACAGAAGAATTATTTTATAAAAATTAAATACATAAAATAACGTAATTCACATTTTGGTGATATAATTTATGGGCGATTTCTCCGAATGAACAGTCTTTCTATTAGCCAGCACTGCACACTGGTGAGTAGGGGTGAGGAAAAAAATCCAACAAATTCAAAACTAAATTAATTCTACTACTTTTAGTTTGGTTCGAGTTTATATTAAAATCAGTTCAATTTTGAGTTAAAAAAATAATAACTTAATATTTTTTATTTGATTCTTCAGTTATTAAACAAAAAAATTAAACTAAACCGACCCGAAAATAATCTAATCTTAATCAACCTAAAAATTATAATATATAATTATATATAATACTATACATAAAACAGTTTTTTTAACTAATATATAAAACAATAACTGGATTGACAATATATATAATATACATAATTATAAATATTATAATATACGTAATATCATAGATTATAATATTTATAGTATTATTTTAATATGTAATATATTATTTAATTGAATGTTTAGGATTCAAAAATTAATAAATCAGGCCAACCTAAAACCGACTCAAACTAACCTGATATTTTTGAATCGATTTAATTTGGTTCTAAATTAAAATCGGTTCAATTTCGAGTCCAATTTTCAAGAATAAAAAAAAAAATCAATTCAATTTTAGATTATGTAGAAATCCGAACTGAAATAATCCATACACACCCCAACTTGTGAGTCACAGCTAGGATAGAAATAAACTGAGTCCAACCAAGCTAAATTTTACTTTATTCAAACTCAATTTGAACTATTTATATTGAGCTCGAACTCAAATTCGGTTTGAACTTTTATATAGACTCAAATTCGGCTCTATAAAAAAGACTTTAGGCTCATGAACAATTCACGAGAACTCGATCAAAATTGAAACGGCGTCATTTTATTTTAAAATATAATAAATATATATATTATTTTATTGAGTCAACTCGCAAATTTTTGAATTGAGTTTTTCTTAACTCGAATTCGAATTCAAACTCAAATCTAAACAAGCTTGAATCAATAAACAAGATACAAATCAAATTTGATTCAAGTTCATTTTAATTACAAATTAAGTTAAAGTTGAGTTTTTTTCTAGCGAAGCTCAAATAGTTTGTGAATAACTTAATTTGTTCCCACCTCTAGCCACAACAGTAAAAGCCACCTCGTGGATAACTTAAAAAAAAAAAAAAAGGATCTTAGTCCCAGTTTGGGAAGAAAAAATGTTAGTTTTTATATAACTGATCACAAGTTAATTATTGAAAAACTAATTTTTTTTTTGTGTTTCAAAAGAAAAAAAAGAAAAGTTAACTTTTTAGTAATTAACTTTTTAGTTTTTAGTTGATTTAAAGCTTTTATTTTTTATGATTTAAAAGAAATTTAAAAAATAGGAGGTTAAATTTGGTCACTTAAAAAAATTAGAAAAATTTGAGTAGCCAAAATCTAAAGCTTTTCAAATGGAGCTTAATATTACTATCAAAATTTTTGCCCTTTATTGCGAGTATTTATAATATAACTAAATTTTTTACCGTTAAAAAAATCAAGCATATACAATATGCATAACCACTTATCTTTGCCCTTTTTAGGAGTATTTAATAAACCATTAATTTCGTATATGTCGCACTTTTTTATTTTTTTTATTTAGAGTGTGTCACACTTTTTTTTTTTAAGTCTATAATGAATCATGTTATTATAAATTAGGTGTGTTAATTTTTTTTTATTTTTTTCTCAATGTTTAAAAATTATATATTTGTTTCTTGTTTAGCATCTTGTATATGATAATATTTTATTTATCATAAAATTAAATATATGTAACAAAAACTCACAATAAAATAAACACGCTCTATATTTAACAATTGTCCATGATGGATCACTAATGAATTGACAGCTGTCCATTATTAAAATATTATTCTTAATGTTTAAAAATTCGATATTTATTTCATTAAATGTTGTTTTGTATCTTGTATAAATAATATTTTATTCATCATAAAATTAAATATATATTACAAAAACTCAACAAAATAAACACATTTTATATTTCACAACTGCAAACTGGACATGATGGACACTATTGAACTATGAGATGTCTAATATTAAAATTATTACTGTATCTAATGTTCACTTTGGACATGTTTTCAAGTTACTCAATCAAATGATCACACTAATGTTGCACTAACTTTGGTTCTATTTAACAACATTTTTTCATATGCTTCACGCTAGAGCAGTGCACTTTTATATGTATTCTTACTTCTTTTTCTTTTTAGTGTGTTCTGCTTTTATATTTTTAAAAATCAATACCAATCTAGTTTTGTTGTGCTTTATTTTTTATTTTATTATTTTTAATTTTTTTGTGAGTAAATTTATAATGAGTCATTTTATTTTTATTATTATTATTATTATTATTTGACTTATTTCTTAAACGAATTAACTAATATATGTTTTCATTGAAAATTAAAATATTTTTTTACTTTTATTATTATTCCTATTTAAAAAACATAAATGACTTAAGGCGGCAACTTAAATGCAGAAGCAATCAGCAAAAGAATGAACCTAACGATCAGTTCATGCTTAATTCATCCCGAATCAAATGGATCCCACAAAAAACTCCATGCAAATTACGAGAGAGAGAGAGAGAGAGAGAGAGAGAGAGGAACATAATAAATTATTTTGAAAGCTCACGCACACAAAGAATTTTTTAAAAAATTCTTTTAGAAGGCAACAAAATAATTCTTTTGGAAGCTCACATTTCTCACGTATTAATGTATTACTATAAATTTGCACAAACGACAGCATCCTTTTTCTAACTTGCACACTTATCCAATTGTGATCCGACGCATGCTCACAAATAAAAGTTGGTTCTACGAGAGTTTGCTGCAGAATTGATTTATAAATACAAGCAAATAACTGTAAAACAATTCATGGAATGAAATACTAGAATTCTTTTCTCATCTTGGAGGTTGAATCTCCCTGAAGTAGATTAACTTTACTTTTCATTCTCTCATCTTCTCACATCTACCAAACATTCACTAATAAGTTAACCACACATTCACTTACAAGTTAAGACGGGGATTCTTAACAATTTCACATCCGTAGTTTGATTTGACTACTGAAGAAAGATTGGCCAGGTACCCATAAATTCCTTCGCTAAACATTAAAATAAATACACGAATTTTTTTTTGTTATACGGTTGATTAATTAAAATATTTGGTATTTGTTGTCCGTTTAAAAATATTTTAAAAATTATCATTAATGAAAACGCTGTATGAAATAGCGAATTCAAAATGTACTAAAAACGCTATATGAAATAGCGTCTTTCTCTTGCCAGAACTGAAAATACTATATCATTTAGCGTCTTCTCAACTTCCTCTTTGAAAACGCTATATCATCCAACATTTTTAATTATAACTCCATTTAAACCCATATTAAATGGTTGCATTTTCCAATTCTCGCCATTAAAAAAACTAACATTAAATAGGCGCCTCTTCCAATTCTTACCATTAAAAAAACCAACATTAAATGGTTGCTTCTTTCAATTCTTGCCATTAAAAAAATCAACGGTTGTCTCTTCCAATTCTTGTCATTAAAAAAAATCGACATTAAATGGTTGCCTCTTAATTAATAAAAATACATAATTAATTTTGATGAATGGTTGGGATAATGAAGATTAGGACTAATAAATGTAAAACTAAAATAGATAATTAATTTTAGTAAATAGTTGGGATAACGAGGATTAGGGTTAATAAATGTTAATATTTTTTTTTTTGAGTTATGATTTTTTTGAACGAAAAATTAAAATTAAATTTTAAAATATATAATATAATTTAACTTAATTAGCTTGATTAATATAATTTAACTTAATTATTTTAATTAATAATTAATTAAAATTGTATTAAATATATTTTATTTATTTCATTTAATTTTTAAAAAATAATAAAATTAATTTCTTATCAAATGTAATTTTAATTTTTAGTTCAAAAAAATCATAACAAAAAAATAAAAAAAATAAAAAACATGAACATTTAATAGCCCAAATCCTTACTATCTCAACCACTCATCAAAATTAATTATGTATTTTTATTTTTTAAACACAAGAATTATAAGAGACAACTATTTAATATGAGTTTAAATAAAGTCAGAAAACGTAAAATGAAATTGCATTTTTAATGATATTTCTTAAAACATTGGATGATATAGCGTTTTCAAATGGGAAGACGCTAAGTAATATAACGTTTTTAGTTCTGGTAAACAAAATACGCTATTCTATATAAGATTTTTAGTATATTTTGAATTCGCTATTACATATAGGACCGGTTGTTTTCCTAAAAAATTCTGAAAATCTCTAAAAATTATTTATTTTTTATCTCACTGCACGAATTATAAACTCAAAAATTATCTCATTTTATCTCACTTTTTATCATATTAAACACCTTCTATATAATGTATTTATTAATAACAATTTTTAAAATATTTTCAAACGGGCAACAAACACTAAAATTTTAATTAATTAACCGTACAATAAAAAAAGAAAATTCCGTTCACTCAGCTCTCTCTCTATCTCTCACTCTCTTCCCCTCCCCCTCCCGCGGCTGCTGGCAGAGCTCCAATGGCTTCGGCCATGAAAAAGGTGAACAAAATAAGTCAAATCGTGAGGCTTAAACAAGTCATGCAGCGATGGAAGAAAATGAGCCTTAAGCGGCGGCCGGCCCTCTCCTGCTCCGACGATGACTCGGACAGCTCCAAATCCGACTCCGGATCAACCGTTGGAGGAGGAGGCCGACGACTCACCGCTTCCGGATTTCTAGCGGTCTATGTGGGGATCGAACGGCGCCGTTTCGTCATCCCCACTCGGTTCCTCAAGCTGCCCGTTTTCGTCGCCCTCCTCAACCAGGCGGCGGAGGAGTTCGGGTTCCATATCAATGGCGGCCTGGTCTTCCCCTGCGAAGTCAATTTCTTCCAGGGCGTGTTGGAGTTCCTGGAGAGAGATGAGCAGCGGTATGGGGTTTTGGGGCAGGATGAGTTCTTCCGGCTATTTTCTGAGATGGGTTCTGAGTCCTGCAAAAACACAGCCAATGTTTGTGGGCATGGATTCACACCTTTGGTCCAGAAAACTAGGGTTTGATTTACATTACCCTATGCCAGCTCTATGTTTAGGGTTTTGTATTATGATTAATGAATGGGTTTTTTTTTATGTCTTAAGATCTTTGATCCAAATATTGTAAAATTGCTGTCAAAAGGATAGTATTTTAAAGAATACAGCGAATAAAAGGCGAACTTGCCGCAAAACCATATTGCGGTTATGGTATCCCAACCAAGAAATGCAATTTAATTTTGCGGGTATAAACAACCGCAATGTGAGTTTGCGGTTTTGCGCTCTGCTACTCCTGTTGCGTTCTTGCTGCTTCCTTACGATACCATGAAAATGGCCTCTTCCTCTTCTCTGAGAAAGGGCCTTCTTCCTCACAGCTTGCATTCGATGCTTCTGATTCAATTCCCTGGCGCATGAAAGCAGCAAAAAAAGAGCTCGCGCGTAACTAGTGAAGTAAGCGCTCAACCAAAAAGAGCAGTTCGTCACGGTTCGTGCTGGGTTTCACGGTACCAAAAAATGCAAAATCACTCCGCGGAAGCCCGCATTATTTTTATTGTGGATGCAGATGTACAGAAATGGATCTTTCCAGGAGTGACCCATTGGCAAAGTCCGCATTATTTTGCATATTTGCCCTCTAATAGCACTATTGCTGGATTTTTGGGTGAAACGTTGAATGCTGGTATTAACATGGTGGGTTTTAGCTGGATAACTTCTCCTGCAGCAACAGAACTTGAAATGATTGTTTTGGATTGGCTTGCTGAGCTGTTGGACAACTGTTTCATTTTTAATTTTTGATTTTTATTTTTATTTTTCTAAAAATTAAACATAAAAATTTATTTAGAAAATTTGTTTTTAGTTTTCAATTTTTTAAAAAATAAAAACTATTTTCAAAATTTTTAAAAATTATAAAAACATTGAAGATATGTTTTTTCAAGTTTTCATTTTCAATTTTTATTTTCTTATAGAATCACCACCAATTACAACCATCAACCACTGCCTTCCACCGCTGCCACTATCTCACCTAACTCCAGTCACCCTTAAATATATTTTTATTTAAAATATTTATTGAATATTAATTAAATATTAAAATATTTTATTTATTTTGATATTTTAATATTTATTTATTAAAATGTAAAATATTAAATATTAACAATTTATATATTTATTAAATATTTTAATATTTTATTAATATATAAAAATATATTAAATTAATAATATATTCTTTTTATTTATATAAAAATATATTAAATACAATTTAATTAATAAATGATTTTATCAATATTTAATTTAATATATTAAATTATATAT
>JAVXUM010000037.1:19507138-19518119 GCA_035590655.1 Pouteria glomerata
AAAGAAAAAGAAAGAAAGACGTAGGAAAATATCTAAATTTTAAAATTTTTAAATAAAATTTTGCCTCAATAAATGTAGTAAATTTTTTTATTTTTTTCCAAGGAAAGATGTGCCTTGTTAATCTAATTTTAAGGTGATATAGTGGCTAGGCTTCAACCACATGTTTGTTAGGTGATGCAATCTATTGTCATTCCTATGTTTATGGGATCGGTGAATTGAAAGATAATCACACCCCGATATGTAGCAGGAAAATAGGTGAATGAAAGTAAATTATACTAATCGATTTTATATTTTATCGTCAATTTAATTTTATTTTATAAATTTTAAATTGTTTTACTTTATTCTTTATACTTTAAACTCATACTATTTTGTCTTATCTTATTAAATATCATTAAAAAAATGTGACGAGAAATGTCATGTAAATGAACACCTTGACATTTTTATAAAAGACGATTTTAAAATGTAAGAGAAAATAAACAATTTTAAATATTGTTTGATGTCACTTGGTAAGATGTACTTGAGCCAATAGAATTTGATGTTGTCTTGACTCGTGAGCTTAATATAGTCATTTCCATAAACAATGACTATGTTTGCTTCTTCTACAGTTGTGGTCTTTTTCTTTGCTTTCTTGTTCAGCTTTTCATTGGTCCTTTTTGAAGATTATGGAGTATTTCTTTGGGTGCCTCTTCTTCTTAACATAATAATAGCATTTAGTGTATTTCATATCTTGGGGGCTCTTTCTAACCTTATCTTTCTTATTATATGTGCAGTGATATTTGCTTTGACTTCTACCTCATCTTTGTTGTCGCGTGGTGACAAGAGTTTTTATTGAGAGTTCTTCTGGTTTCTTGTTGTGCAAGCTATTACCGTATCTAAGGTCGTATTTTCTTTAAGGGTATGTGAGATTTTGCACCCTTGCATCTTACTTTACACTAAGTATCACTTTAATCTTTACACTTTTAATGGTAACAATTAACCCTTATACTGTGATCAAATTTCAATTTAACTATTTAGTTAACAAATGTTACGAAAATGTTACAGAAAATGTCACGTGTCTATTATTTTTTGTTGGTAGGGTCAAAATAAAATTTGATAAAAAGTACAATAGATTGATTGTTATAATTAAAAGTAAGTGGATCGATCAAAATGATATTTGATAATAGTATAATTGTGCTAAATGAAATTTACCCAAAATAAAATAAAGATACAACATTCAGCAATGCTTCACAATGCATATGTATATATTAATACTTGAAGTGAAGATGTAGGTTATGCACATAGATGGAAATAATATATGTCTGAAGGAGTTTGCAGGCATACAAATCAATTAATAAATATTGGAGATAATTATTGGAATTTTATATCAGTTTGAGAGATTTCATTTGTTAAATACCTTGCTCCTTTTTTAAGAGGTAAATGATGCATCGAGTATAAGAAATACACGAAAATATGAGATATTAAGAAGTGACTAAGGAAGTCCTTGAAAACCTAACTCTAATACCATTTTGTATGGTAGAAAGTATAGATCTTCATTGTATTGGTTTAAAGTTGGAGAGACACAACTTTTGGGTCCTGATTTGGTAGAAGATGCATCTCAAAAGATTGTTGTTATTTGCCAAAAACTTATAGTTGCACAGAATTATTAGAAAAGTTATGTTAATAATAGAAGAAGAGATTTGGAGTTTCAAGTTGGTGAGAAAGTATTTCAACAGGTATTGCCTTTGAAATGGGTAATTAGATTTGGGAAGAAAGGAAAGTTGAGTCCTCGTTTTAATAGACCATTTGAGATCTTGGAAAGAATTAGAACAGTGGCATATCGAATAGTTTTGCCACATAAGTTAGCTAAAGTACATAATATCTTTTATGTGTCGATACTTTTAAATTATGTTCATAGTCCAAATCATGTGATTGATTATGAGCCGCTATAGATCATGGATGATTTATCATATAAAGAATCACCTGTACAAATTTTAGATATTAGAGAGAAGGGAACTAGTTGTGGACTTTGACAGTTGGGATATTAAGTTGTGCCCTTTTAGGGAAAAATTTCATGTTTGTTTTGATGGATTGTATTTCAGTAGTTGGACTAGAATTTTGATGATTAAGAATATTATAATTATTGATATCTATTTTTTTTTTTTTTTCGAGTTTGGGCTGTTACTAGAACATTGCTTTAACCTCTTTGATTTTAAATGAAAAGGCTATTTTATCATTGAGGTTTCTTGAGTTAATTTTGGTTAAATAAGGATTAGGCTTTTGTGTTTCTTAGGCTAAAGTTTGAGGTACTCAGCCCATTGCATCTTTAAGTAGGGTGTGACATAAAATATACAATCACTTATCAAAATAGTACAATTTTTTATAAAGAATGATTTAGAAAATTTTTTACCTCAAAACCTTTATACATAGAATAATTAACAAAATAAATAAATTTTATTTACTTTATTATTAATTAATTATTTTAATTAGGTGTTTTATTTTTTCTTCAATTGCAATTAACTGAATTTATTTAAGAATTATTTAAATTATTAGTTTATTAAATTTTTGAATAAGTGTAGACCATTGGATATTTAAAGAATTTTTATTATTGGGTATGATTAGAAATTTACCATAATTTAGGTAGATATAATTACATCTGATTAAGAAGTTATATATATAAATAGGATTGTCAGTTAGAGTTTCATTATATGCCATTAAGATAGAGAGAGGAGAAGAGAGAGAGAGAAAGAGACAGATAAGATGGAAGAGAAAAATATGCGTGAAATAAAAAAGAATTAGTTATTATTTTGTCATTACTTGATCTATGGTAGTTACATATATATATATATACACACATATTAGGTTTGGGCTTTCAAAAAACAAAAAAAATTGGTCTTCACATGATGGATTGAAAGAGGATTTACAGTGGCTATATATATGTATATATATGATTGTGAAACTCAAGGGAATTGATTGATAGGAAAAAAAAACAAAAGAAAAGAAGCCTACTGTGCAACAGTAGGTTTATTGATTGAGTATATATATTACATATATATCGAAAGTTTATTAATTTGTTGTTAGAACATCAATATATATATTATAATACTAGTTTGATTTTGGTAACATTAACAGGCCACTTTGCAAGTGTGTATATATATATATATATAAGAATTGTAGTTACGCAGTGTTAAAAAAATAAGATTATGAATGCGTTTGGCGTTTCTGCAAGTTGTTAGGTGAAGGATTAGAATAGTGTAATTAGTATTATTAATTAACTTGATGGGGTTAAGAGTTTATATTTAAAAATTTATTAAATATAAAATTAAGATAAACATTAAATAATTGGTATTTAATTTTGTGTATTCAGGATCGTAATGAGTTATCCTGGTTTATTTTATGTTTACATCCTTAGACATAAAGCTCGTGGTTTGTCTTACTAGTATTTATTTTATAAATTATTCCATGCATAAAGGTTTTTGAGGTTAAATTTTTCTAAATCATTCTTTATGAAAAATTGTAATATTTGATAAGAGATCGTATATTTTATGCTACTGAGTATGAAAATAATTATTTGAACACTAATATTCAATTTTGGAGTGTATGCGATTGTGATGAATATTTGGTTATGGATATTGAAATTGAAACAAAAGTTCAAGTAATAAGCTCTTTAAGTGATGTGACTCTGACAATTAGGGAATAGGCTTATGAAAACTGTGATGACCCTAATTCTCAACGACTATAGGAATAGGTTCATGAAAACTGTGGCTATCTTAATTGGATCGGTTTAGGGAAAAACCCAAGAGTCAAAATAAGTGATTCCAAGTGCGATATTGAATCTAATGGGCACTACTTATGAGAAATTGCATCGGCACACTTAATAGTTTATTCACATATATCAGCAGATTAATATTTGTCGTCACTGTTATGATTGACGGGTTGAATTAAGGATGTTATTGCACCCTAATGTACAAGTTTTAAATTACTATAAATTATACATGGAAATTATTTACTTGAAATTTTTTTTGTAAAATGTTTATTGGGAAATTTATTATTTTTAAAGTTACAATTATTATGTTTAGCTTGATAAACTATTAGCTCACTCCTTATTTTATATTTTTCAAGTGAGCATGAAGGGAACTAGTCATGAACTCTGGCAAATGGGATAGTGGCCTCTTAGGAAAAAGTTTCATGTTTATTTTGATGAATTTTATTTAGTAGTTGGACTAGAGTTTTGATGATTTTGAATATTTCACTTATTGATATGTAGTTGTTTTAAATTTGGGAAGTTAGTAGAACATTTTCTTTAGACTCTTGATTTTAAATGGAAAGGTAATTTTATCATTGAGATTTCTTGAGTTGATTTTAATTGAATGAGAAATTTTTTACTTTTCCTTTTCGATATGAATTAACAAACTCACAAAAAATAAGAGAATAGAAAGATGGATCAAAAATAGCTAATGCCTTCTCTGCAAACCTCTCTAAAAAATTCTTAGGCCTTTTTGGGCACAATAAAAAATATTTTAAAAAAATGCAAAAAAAATTGGATAGGAAAGTTCATTAAATATACCAAAAAAATTTTACTTCGCTTTTGTCCAATTATGTAAATCAATCCTCTAATTAGTTTAAGTTTAAATGAATAAAAATTCATCTTTCCAAATAAATTTCAAGACTACATCATAAGATGAATTAAGCCATAAAATTAAAAAAAAAAAATGCTTGTGCACGCATGATAATATGACTTATGGAACATATATGCGCCCCCTTAAACGAATCATAAGATCAACGAATTAAATTTGATGCACCAAATGAATTGAAAGTTAATTTTCTTCTTCCGTTTTTGTTTTTTTGTTCTTTCTTTTTTATCATATATCCCTTTCAAGGTCTTGGTTGCTTTCACATATTATGGGTAAGTAGCTCTTCCCCCCCGAACAATCAATAAGTTAATAAGGGGTTTCTCATAGGTCCCACTGGCAGCCATTTTTAAGATAAGATAATTTTTTTTTTTTTTTTTTAATGACAGCTTCTCAACATTTTTAAACATATCAAACAATAATCCAAGATTTGTAGATATATAGATTGAAAGAAATATGCATAATTAGTCAAGTATAAAAGGAAACACATCAAAATTATAGCAAAGTTTACTAAAATACTTTTTTTCAATTTAGATGAAAATACAAATTGTTAATCTATTAAAAATTTATTTATTTGAATGATTAGCGCACATATAAAGAGATGGAAGTTATAAAATAAATTCAAAACAAATAATAAACTCTTATCATTTTTTTATATAATTTTAAAAAATTAAGGATGTGCTCAAATACCTAAAGATTTTCTAAAAGATTCAAAGCGAAGGGCTTTCAAGGGTTTAGGGAAAAGATCAGATTTTTGAACCTAAATACCCCTATTTTTAGGAAAAATAATCTTGACAATGCTTTTCTTATGTCCTTGCTTTTCATTAAAATTTGAATTATTTTTCTTTGAAAATTGTTCACATTAAGGGACAAAGTTGGAACACCCATTTTTGATGGGGTTGCATGCTTTGAGAAGGTCTTTGACGTTTTTGCATGCATTGGAGTAGTTTTTGGGGCTTCTGAAGAGGATGTGGATGCTTCTTGTGTAATCTTCTCTCCAGTGTATTTTAGGCCAGATTTGTCTCCATGTGGCCTCTACTTGTTCCCAATTTTGTCGAACACGTTTGAACTGGAGTTTACCCTCTTAAGAATCTTACTATCATATTTTATCTTCTATTCCAGTTCCTTGATGTTAGCTTATAGTTTTCCATTGGTTTTCTGCAATTCTTCAATCTTTTTGTTTTTTCCTTTAAGCTTTGTTTTAAACTTTTCTACACTTTAGGACTAAGAATTTTTATCAGACTCCAAAGAAGATAATTTACCTATTCATTCTCAGCTTTTAAGGTGTCTCGTTCGCTTCTCAGCTTACTATTTCTAAAATGTTGTGTTTCTCTTTGTTTCTTTAGATCACATTATTCTACAAAAAGTGCATTGTATGCTGCTTGAAGATCGTTGTTGAATTCATCCTCAGATTCATCGTCCTCATGGTTTGATATTTCAGTATCGCTTAGGGTTTTGAAAAGTGGATCCATTAATTCAGATTTGATCTCACTCAATGACGTAGAATTGCCTGCTTTGATACCAATTAAAAAATTTCAAATTAAGCAATCACACATAACATAAAGAGAACAATACCAAAGAATAATGAGAAAACTCTCTGACGGGGAAAAAAATCTCTATTACAAATTTCACTATCAACGGGTTACAGGACTCTACTCAGACTCTTTGCCATTTACTTGCATAAATCCTTTTATCACTATGTTACAAGACTCTACTCAGATTCTTTGCCATTTACTTGCATAAATCCTTTCTTCACTCTTACTCAATTCACTCGACAAACTCTACTAGTGGACTTTCAAAATCACATAGAAGGTAAAGAAAGAAAAAAAACTGCTAAAGAAAGATCATGAAAACCCTCAAAAAGAAAGACTTTCATCATGAAAACCCTCAAAAAGAAAGACTTTCTCTCTCTAGATCTCTATATTATGTCCCCCATCTGTGCTCTTTATTTATTAAGGTTAGGTACATATATATAAAGTTAAAAAAATCTTATTCCAATTAAAATTCTAACATATAAACAAATTTTCTAATAAAAGAATTTCCAAATGGAACAAATTTCCTAAAATGGAAATAAAATCGTCCAAATAATATATAACGCGAACTATCGTGCTTCATCGACTAGGCTGTGGACCATATTAAAATCTGTTATGAGTCGATTAATACATTAAGTGTACCCATGATCTTCCAGTGGGCTCTTTGTGCACTTTGGGTGTAGCCATGCACTCTCCACGCCCTACTTGCGAGGTGTATTGATTTTTCCTGTGTCAGCTCAATTGAATTCTATTTCACCTAGGATTATACCCTGGTTTAATTTGAAAATTTGTATTATTTTAGAATTTGGCCAATTTGAGAATTCTTTATCACTGCAAATTGTCTTCATGTCCACAATTTAAGAAATTTTTCAACTTTCTATATTTAACTTAAGATTGTATATAAATTTTTTACATATAAAATTTAAGAAAATTTTCAGCTTTCTATATTTAATTTAAGATTATATATGAATTTGCCACATATAAACTTTACAGTTTTTCTTGTTGTACAAGAAACTATTATTAAAAAATATTCTTAATGAAACCACGTCCTGTAAGAAATTTTTAATTTGATTGAGCTGATTGAATCAAATAAATATACAATTGTAGATATATATGGAAAACATATCCAAGAATTTGAAGATCTGAAATTCGTTTACAACCAGCATATATGAAATCCGGTTGCGCGTCATGTATTCAAATTCTTCCATCAAGCAGATTGAAATTCTAAAATATTAAATCATCCAAAAAATGGTTTTACGAGATTTCTAATTCGATTAAAATTCTAAATATTAAATACGAGACTTCTAATTCGATTAAAATTAAATACATTAAGTAAGATCAAATTAGATACCTTCACGAGGATGGAGAAACTTCTAATTCAATTGAAATTCTATACATTAATGCTAAGAATCAAACAAGGATGCAATCATTTTAAGCATTATTTCAAGCACGGGTGCAGAAATATGTTATATATGAGATGTAAAGCCAACTTGTTAGGTGTGGCTCATACTTCACGTTCCTTAAACGATTCATGCTCCCTCGACTTTGACGGGGGTCTCACTCCCCAGTGAGCGGGCGGGGGTCCGAGGGGGCCGCCCCGGCGGGGGTCTGGGGGGCAGCGCCCCTTGGCGGGGGTCGCGGGGGCTGGCCCCAGCGAAGCCAAAGGCCTGTTACTATTATGGGCCTTGTTTTTCTTTTGTAGTTTGGGCTTGGGCCTATGAATAGCTACTGTGCGGCGCAGGATTTCTGCTGCCTATATATAGTCTCTTGTATTTGAGGGATTGTATGTGTTGGAGAGGTTCTGAATAGTAAAACTCTTATTGTTGGACGTAGCCCCACATTGGGGTGAATCAGGGTAAATCTTTGTGTCTCATTTTTTCTTTCGTTGTTCTTTATTTGTTTATGTGATTGCGCGCCCACAAATTACCAACAAAACTGAATCCAACGTTGAAAAATCAATACCATTAAACTAACCCTTCGAACATCAAAAATACTGCATCAGCAAAAGGCAGTTACGCAAGCAATGAAAGTAATGAGTTCAACATGCAATCTAATTTTAAATTACTGTTATTGGACTAACCCCACAGTCAAAATTATTAAATTATTTTTATTGGACCGATCCTTCACGCTTTAGGTAGTCAGCAAAGGAGAATGCTATTGTCAGCTCAATCACGAAAACTATTAATTAATTCAAAGCAAGGCAGGTCTGCAAGGACACAAATTGTCAATATTAACACGGACAAAATAATCTACATAAGGAAAGCATGCATGTCACAAAATAATATCACCAAAACTTGATCTATCTCCAGAGCTTGAAAACAAAGGAGAAAGGTTGGAGAGAACTATGGCAAATTCGAGTTGTATCCCATTGATTAACATGAAAGAATTTTCGGCCGAGTCTGAGAAACTAATGATGGCATGTCGAGAGTGGGGATGTTTTAGGATGATCAACCACGATATTCCTTTTCCGTTAATGATGGAAATGAAAGTGGTGTCTCGATCTCTGCTAGACCTTCCACTGGAGATCAAAAAACGGAATGCTGATCCTGTTGACGGCAAAGGTTACACCCCACTTAACAAAGCTAGTTCCGTTTTTGAAGGCTTGGCTTGTTATGATATGGCTGCGCCTGGAGCCCTTGATCGTTTTTATGATCAACTGGGTGCCTCTCGCCGTCAAAGGTTCTATCTCTATCTTTCAACACTCTTTCTCTCTCTATCTCTCTCTCCATCGTTCAACACTAAGGCATCTTTTGGTAGCTTTTTTTCATTTTATATTACCTTTTTTAATCTAAATTTAATTTTTTTTAAAATTATAATTTTTAGATGTGCTAGTCATATTAGTAAAAAAAAAAAAAAAAAAAAAAAAAATTTAAACATTCACATTTATTTGAGTAAAACTTAAAAGAAAAAAAAATACTAGATTTTTTGTTACTTAATTTTTTTAGTCAAACAGAACTTTTATTTAAACAGACAAGAATTTTATATTTTTATTTTACAAATACAATTAACACATATAAAAGTTATATTTTTTAAAAAAATCAAATTTTGGTGAAAAAAATTCTTGTAAAATGAAAAAAAACTACGAAAAAAGTTGGATATCATTTTTGAAACCACACTAACCCTAAGACATACTCTACTTAGGTTTCGTTTAGAGTTACAAAAAACATTAAAAATCCCTAAAAAGTTCTTACTTTTTATCTCACTGCACAAATTACAAATTCACAAATTATCTTACTTTATCTTATTTTTTATCACTTCAAATGGTGAGTTAAGACTAGTTACATAAACGAGTAATCGTTTCTTGACTTGGATAAATTTATTTATAATGATATATACATATGTAACTGCATGCAGGGAGATCATATCACAGTATTCTAAAGCTATGTATGATCTTAGCGTGGATTTGGGACGCAAGTTGCTTAAAGGCCTGGGACTAGAAGGGGATTTATTCAGTGAGTGGCCCTGTCAAATAAGGTTTAACAAATACAACTACACTCCAGAGTTTGTTGGATCAACTGGTGCCGTATTGCACACAGACCCTGGATTTCTTACTATATTACAGGATGACGAACTCATTGGCGGCCTGGAGGCCATGCACAAGGAGACTGGCGAATATATACCCATTGATCCATTGCCTGGATCCCTTGTTGTCAACCTTGGTGACCTTGCTACGGTTGGTGTAATATATAGTAGTCTTTGTTATTTTATCAATCTTCTCAAAATTGCAATCCTATCATAAAAGTTTAGAAGAAAATTCCATTTAAACAAGGTGATCGTGGCACTCTTTCAAATAATTTTTTTATTTTAATAGACTTTTTATTTTGAAATGATAGAATTGCATTTATGATCATATCTTGCGGTAAATTATTTTATAAAAGTAGACTTCTACAGTGTTGTCGTTAGCATATTATTTATATTAATTGCACTTTTCAGTATACCTTTTTTTTTTTTTTTTTTATTGTGGAATAGATTATTCCTAGTCCCTCGTACAAATTTAGTTAAGTATTACAAGATTCCTTTTTACCTGTTTTAAGTTTGTTCCTTAAGTTAACTATTAAGGTATATATAATATTGCAGATATGGAGCAATGGAAGGCTTTTCACAGTGTGAAGCACCGCGTCCAATGTTATGAAGGTTCGGTGCGTGTCTCAATTGCTTTGTTTGTGTTCGGACCGAAAGATGAAGCCCTTGAAGCACCTAAAGAATTTGTGGACTCTGAACATCCTCGCTTGTACAACTCTATGAATTTTGAAGATTATCGAAAGCTTCGAATTTCCCTCAAATCACCAACTGGTGTTATTGAGCTATTACGCATCAAATCGTGAAAATTGGAGAAGCAACTAGCTACTCTCTTGGGGTACAGCTTGCGAAAGCCAATAGTTAATATATATAGACATATATCCTCTTGGAGTATATCTAGAGAGGAAAATTATCGTTTGCTACCTTTGCTCTTTTGAATAAGTCATCCATCATATTCCACCATTATCCTGGTTGTTGGCATATTTACCTCGGATGTTTGTTCTACAACTTAGAAATAAAAGTGGAGAATAAATTTAGACAAGTATTTAATATTCATTGCATGTTACTGTCACGCCCCTAACGTAAATTGTCCGGGACGGACGGTATGGGAAAATAAGGACAATTTTAAACAAAATATAATAAGATAAACCTGTGCCAAGGTCAAGTCCATACACAACAACTTCATCAGAGCAACTACAATCGTCCCAGTCCCCATATAAATAAATATACATCATACCTCATCAATCTCAATGGGACCCACACTCCGGGTCGCACAAATAAAATACAATATCTCAAATTATAAAATAAATGTCTAAGGCTGCC
>JAVXUM010000037.1:19532656-19542864 GCA_035590655.1 Pouteria glomerata
GTAAAGTAATTATATAATGTAACTTTCTAACCAACTAGTCCCCATTTAACTAGAATATGCCAGCTGGTCGGAGTAAGTAATTTGTGGTCGGGGAAGCTTTATAAAGGTCAGGGGGAATATTTTTTTGGCACAACAGATGGGGCACTTAACGTACTGTGGTTTAATTAATTATCAGGGAATTTGGTGTCACGGCAAGCTGCCTACATTTAAAAAATAAATAAATAAGATTTTAACTTTTGTCATTAAATTCAATTGAGATCTAAGCTAAGAAAAAGCAGCAGCTAATTGAATTAATAAATTAACTTCAAATGGTGAATATGAGTAGTGGCGGTGGTGGAGGAGGAGGCGGCGGTGGCGGCATACCAGTGATTGATATAGCAGACTTTCCAGGGCAATCTGAGAAACTAATAGCAGCATGTGAGGAGTGGGGAACTTTCAGGATCATCAACCACGGGATCTCGCCATTGTTGATGTCTGAAATGAAGTCGGTGGTCAACTCCCTCCACTCCCTTCTCTCCAGCACCAAGCAGCGCAATGCCAACGCCAAAGTCGCGGACAGAGGTTATATGGCTCCTTATTCCGAGTCCTCTTTGTTTGAGAGCTTTGGCATTTATTATCCCGCTTCGCCTGGCGCTGTTGATGCTTTTTCTGCTCAGCTTGATGCCTCTTCCCATCAAAGGTGTTCCGTCTCTCTTTTTCTTCACTGCAGAATGTTTGATATGATAAAAAATGAGATAAAATAAGGTAATTTGTAAGTTCATAACTCATACAGTGAGATAAAAAATGAATAATTTTTAAAAATTTTTAAAATTTTTTAACAAAACAAACATTGCTGCATGTCAATCAATATTAGTATATATATATAATATACACACATATTTTTACTACAAGGCAAGTTAATTGGTTATTGTAAAATATTGGTTTACTGTAATTTTTAATTAAAAATGTACCTCCAGCATTAGTCTGGTAAAATTATATTATATTAGTAATATTTTCTTGAACTAACTATAATTGTGTTTGGAGTGACAAAAAGTGAGATAAAATAAGATAAGTTACAAATTTGTAATTCGTGCAGTGATATAAAAAGTAAATAATTTTTAGAGATTTTTAAAATTTATCAGCAAACTAAACGTACCTTATATAGGGTATAAAAAATTTCAATCTAAAAATCTAGGTGTATTAATAGTACGTGTTTTCTTGAACTAAGACTTACAGTTTTTTTAAAATTTTAGAAGGCCAAATTGTTGTATAAATTTTTTAAATTAAATATTTACTTGAAATTATTAAATTTCCATCGACACATCTTTTTGGTTAAAACTTCAAATAGAATCTCTTTTCACACCAATTAAAGATTTTGTTTACTACATAAATGTAATTGTTACATCATTCTAATATTAAATTCCAATACAAACTTCTTAAAAAAATATACTTTTTCTTTTTCCTATAACATTAATTTGTTATTGAAAAATGCTACGTTATTAAAAATTTTAACCAGAAATATGTATAAAAATAACGTTTGACGAGTTATATATAACTACACTCGTATTTGAAATTCATCCACTTGCTCTATTTTTGAAATGTTTGTTAAAGTAAAATCTTTCTTTAATCAGGCTATCAATATTAAATGAAAAATAGTGTAATCATATAAAAAAATCATATAAAAGGTCTCTTTTACCCATTTAGCCAGATTACCTAAAATGTCCACAAGGCCATTATGATCTTCAAACTTTAAAAAATGAAGGGAATAATTTGCACTATTTTTGTTTTATTTCATTGTTTTACAATTCCAAACAGTGAAAAGACAACGCCCCCTTTTTTTTTTTTTTTTAAGATCATAATGAGGTAAAGAGACATCTAATATAATTTTCTCACATTAACAACACTACTTTGTATAACTTTAATGGCAAAGTTGATTAAAGAATTTAATAGTGACAGATATTTTAAATAAAATGTATAATTATAAATTATAAATATTAATAATAATTATCAGTAATTAGCCAAGTATTTAAACAAATTAGTATAATTACCCATTATTTTAAAACTACTTGTTGCATAACATCGACCACCGTTTTTGTTCTTTCTTGATTGAAAAATATATATACACACACATATTATATTTCTGCAGGAAGACAATAATGCAGTACTTCGAAGCTAATAACGAACTTGCCCTGGAGATTGGGCGGAAGTTGGAAGAGAGCATGGGGTTGGTTAGTTATTATAATTTGTTCAGAGGATGGCCTTGTCAATCCAGGCTAAACAAATACAACTTCACATCTCAAACTCTCGGGTCGACCGGCGTCCAAATCCACTCCGACCCCGGATTTCTTACCATATTAGAAGACGATGAAAGCGCCGGCGGCCTTGAAGTGATGGCTGCTGCTTTTATAGCACTCGACCCCATGCCAGGAGCCCTCCTTGTCAACCTTGGGGACCTTGCTAGGGTAACACATAATTAATGAGAAAATGCTTCTCTACCCCCAACTTTTTCACAAAAATTGAAATAAAAATTTTAGTGGTGGTATTATTGTATTAAAAATATATTCTAGTGGGTTATTTTTTTGTAATAATTTTTTTTACCCTTTATATATAAGGTGAAAATCACTTATATCTTAAATTTAAAAAAAAAAAAAAAAACCACTCTTTATATCCCTTATACTTTAAATTAAAGTAAAATTATAAATGGTGTTATATTTTCAAGTGAAAAATAAAAATACATATTAAAAATCAAATAAAATCAAGGGCATAAGTGTACGTAATGTAAATTATAGGGTGTGTAAGTGTATTTTTTTTTATAGTTGTTAAGAGTTAAAATCATTATTTTTTATGAATTTTTTAACAGTTTCATTTCAGTCTGAAGTATAAGAAATGTAAAGATAATTTTTTTTTAGTTCAAGAGGTTAAAGTAATTTTTACCATAAATGCAGAAGTATAAAGGCAGCTAATCATTTTTTTTTTTAAAATAATAGACCCACAATCATGCCACATAACTTTAGTGTAACATTCAAGAAAATAATTATACTTATATAGTATTACTCATAATTAATAACAACTTCCAAGAATAAATTAGGATTTGTAATTAGTGTTAATCTATTAATTTGTTTTTGAAAAAAATTTAAATTTATATTGATAAAAAAATAATGAGTTAGAGAAACAATTTTAAGCATGAACAATATTTAGTGTGAAAGAAAGAAAGAGAGAAAGAGGGGCGGCGAGGGGAGAGAGAGTACTATAGAAAGAAAAAAAAAATGGGTTTGCAATTGGAGTCGTTGAATTTCTTCTAAGAAAATCAAATGGCCCAAAATTTTCACCAGACAATAAATCAGTGTACTCCTCCATTCAGTCCTACATGGTATGCCAGCTTCTATAAAAATAATAATAATGCTGATGATGATGATGATGTTGTGGGATAGGTTTGGAGTAATGGAAGATTTTACAATGTGCCTGACCGAGTGATGCTTCGGTTAATCTGGATGAGCTCTGGGTGATCCAAATCAGGTCTAGGTCGCCTGGAACTGTTGTCTTGACACTGGTGTGGTGCCTGTCAAAGAGCCTTCGATACTTAAGTTAGCACAAGAGTTGAGAGAGTATATTGGCAGGATAATGGTAATGCAAGAGTTATATGTACCTGGGCACCGGAGATGGTTATGTTTATAGATATATGCTGAGCCTGCATGGATAATATATATATATATGAATAGTACAGAATCATACTTATTGTCCAATCAGGGCTTACCACGTGTACTATGGGATCCCATGCGAATATTCTCTGTCCAATCATCAAAACAGTTAGTGGGCAGTACCGTTAGTGGGCTTAGTGGGCAGGCAACACCTCCCACAGCGAATATCAGCGTATATCACTGAAAAAGTCAGAGGGTGACGGTACGTGTGACACGTGGGCATCTTTGTCTTTGTCTTATTAGGCAGGGTCATCTGTGTGACGCATGATCGGTCGGTTAATATTATCGATAAGATAGACCTAACTTCCGGGTCATACGATGGCCGGTCGAGTCGAGACGGTTTGGGTCGGTCGGGTGAAAGCGATCGATCGGACGCACACTATCAGATGCCCCCAATTCCTTCGGTCACAAAAGGTGGCCGAAAGGAATCAGATCTTAGATGCAATTCGTCGATCGGTCGGTTTATTGTATGGCGTTCATTCACCTCTGTCCGGTTGTACCTGTAAGCTCGATCGAGTATGAGGTGTTCAGATGCCCCCGATTTCATTGGTCAGCAGTGAGGGAATTGTAACAACCATGTGCCGGTATGTACATAAACACACGCGCATTTAATGTAAGTGCGGCGTAACAGGCGGCGTGACAGGTGGGAGTACGGCAAAAGTACGCGGCCGTTTCAACTCCTAGCCACGCGTTGCAACGTCGTTGGGTGAACGTCAGGTAGTGGAAATGTCCGTCATTACGGGCTGTGGATTTGAGCTTTGAATCTGGACCGTTAATTTTGAAAATGATATTAAAAATTCACGGTTAACACCCCATATTAATAATCTACAGAAGAAATCAAAACATTCTTTTACGCATTTTGAAGTACTCTCGCCATTGTTGCACCTACGAACTATGTTCTTCAGCTTCCTCCAACTCTCCGGTAAGAATCAATGTGTTTTATGTTTTGGCTTTTAAATCGTTGCATCTTCTTCTTTAACAATCAAAAATCTTTGCCTGATTCGAGTGAGTTTGTGGGAAACCTTAGATTTCTTCGAGCCGTAGTTAGGGGAGTTATTTTCACATATTATTCGTTTCGAATTTCTCAAGTTTTTTCGTCAGTTCTAATAGGTGAGCCGGAGAGAATCATCGTGTCTAGTGGTGAGGAGTCTGACCTAGACAAACTAGTGTTCTGTCAGATGGGAGCGGCGGGCGCCCCTCTTAGTATTAGCGGTCATCAGGTGGTAACTAATGAACGCATTGTAGATGCCTTCGATGAGGAGACTAGTAGGGGTACTGGTGGTAGGAAGAATAGCCAATTCGAGGCTGAGGGGATTAAGTCTACTATCAACCCAAAAACGATTTCTGAAATAATCAAGGAATTCCAATTCCCCGATGATATTTATTATCGGGTTCCTGGGCAAAATGATTCGGCTAGTTCCCCCCGACCCGGAGAGATAACTGTATAGCGGTGCTGTACGGAGGATTGTGATTCCCCCTCCATGTGTTCGTTCACCGAGTTCTCGCCTACCTCGGGTTGTCAGTAAGGCAAATTGCCCCTGACGGGTGGAGGATCATGGTCGAGGCCTACATATTTTGGTCATACGCTACTAAGGAGGAATTATCCCCAAGCCAATTCCTCCATTTTTATAAAATAACTGAGCGAGGTTCGGGGTGGTGGTACTTCTCCGGTCAAAAACCGGAGTTCAACTTTGTAACCCATCTTCCTAGTTCAAATAAAGGGTGGAAAGATAAATACTTCTTCATCCGTGGATCGACCTGGGAATTCCAACCCTAGGAGTTCGACAAGGAAAGGGACATCTGCATTCCCCATATTTCGGGTCAACCGAGCATTCAGGGTACGTCTTAGATTTCATCCCCTCTATTCATTTTTAATTTTCTCCTGAACTAGGAAAAAAAATTTTAACCCTTTTTCTTTGGTCATTCTGCCAAGCTCGGAAACCACCTGCCCTCTCTGTGAAGGAGAATGATCTTTACACTTGGCGAAGGAAAATAAACTTCGTCAAGTAAAATATTTAATCATAGCCGAAAACCTTACCTCACTATTGCTCGGTCCTGAACCCGATAGTCCCGCCCTTGCAGCCGAAAGTGAACGGAGTGAGTTTTTTTATTTGCATCAATATTTTATAATTAGGAACTGTTCTAACAGATATCTTCCGTTCTAAAACAGGTAACGATCATCCAGGCGAGCCGAGCAAAAAAGCACCAAAAAGAAAGTCAACCAGCTAATCAGCATACACGTTCGAGAAAGAATCTGAGGAATAAGGGATGCCAATATTTGACGTCTCGTTCTTAGATCGAGCCGATGGGGCTTCTGAGAAATCACCGAAAGAATCTCCAAGAAAGAAAGCCAGGTCCGCCAGGTCGAGTTAGGGAGCCGACCGAACCGAAAGGGTTAAGGTTCTGAGGGAAGACCCACCGCCCCCACCACCATCTAGCTAAAAGGTTACTCGAGTTGCATCCCTCCCAACCGGAGCGACCGAAACAGGCTCCGGGTCTCAGTCGGGGGCATCGGGTGACAGCTCGCTCTTCACCAGCAGTGGTGTCGCCTGGTAAAATATAAACAGGCTTGCTGCGATGGAGAATTTCTCATGCTTCCGAGGGACCACAAGTGTTGAGATGGTTCAAGACTTGAACCATGATATTTTCAAGGTAATGACATTCTTAACTCTGTGTAGATATTTAATCTATTATCCATACCCTATTCTTTTTTTTTTTTTTTTTTTTTTTTTTTTTTTTTTTTTTACAGTGTAATTCTTGCTTTAGGTTGCGCTCAAATCTTTTGTCGTGTTCAAAGGGCTGGCCGTTATCGAGAAGACTTTGTCTGATGAACGCAGCACTCTGAAGAAAACACTAACTGAGCTTGCTGCTGCTCGAGATAATGAGGCCATTGCCAGGGCTGAAAAATAAGATATAATTCAACGCAAAAAGGCCATCATTGAAGAAAATAAACGGTTGAAGACCGACCGAGCGACAGTATGGAACCAATATGAGTCTGCTCAGGCTCAGCTGGAGGCTATGGAAAAAGATATAACCGATCAGAGGGAGCAATCGGAGAAAAAGATTGCTGATCTGAAGGAGCAACTGGCTGCGGCTGAGGAGAACGCGATAGAGGACTTCAAAGACTCTGATGATTATCAGGCAACACTCATGCCTGTCTTCATTGAACGTTATGAACATGCCCGCGCCAAGTTTGCCGCTTCCTTCCCCGATTTGGACTTCTCGCACATCAAGCCCGGCCAAGATGCAGCAAAGGAGAAAGAGGGGAACGTGGAAGGAGGAAAGGAAACAGAGAAAATACAGCCACCGACCGAAGCCAATCAAGGAGCAGATTACATAGAAGTACAGTCTAAGGAGACTGATGCTCAAGATAGCAGAGGCACAGAAGATCATTCCACTACTTCCTGAACTTCGTTCTTGCTACCTTCTTCTCTTTTGGTTTCTTCAACCTCGCCCAATTTGGCTTTCTCATTTTTTTTTTTTAAAGACTTGTAATGGATATTAATTGCACTAATTTGTAAAAGAAAAATGTTTTACTTCATATTGTTATATTGATGCTTGTTCTATTCTTTTTCTCCCCGTAACTTCCTCATGATTGTGAAGCGTGTATTAGAACAATAAAAATTGTAGTCATAAAAATTAATATTTAATTGAACCTGTTGTCTGAGTGCAACAAATTTGTTGAAACAAAATAAGTGATAAAGATATGGTAACATTTAACTTGTTCAACTTAGGATCCGCTAGAGTTCAAAGGTCGTAAAAACAATTGCCTTCTCTAATCGGTTTCGTAGAGTAAATAAATAAGAAATGCAACTGTCATTTGATGCAGATCTCGTCGTCATATGGTTAACAATATTTAAACAAACTGGCGATACGAGGCTTACCTTATCATTTAAGGTCGTTACTTTCCTGATATCAGTTGAAATGATCCAACTCAATTCGCCATGTCATTTTTAAGTTTGATCGATCGAACTGACCGACTTTGTTTAGTCACTTTGTCGCTTTTAAGTCGTTCTGTCCCTTTCAGATCGCTCAGTCGCTCTAATCGAGCTTGTTTAATTGATGTCGAGTCAGCCTTATGTAGTAACTTTGTTCGGGATATCTCATCAATCTTTTCGTGTCGCTTCATGTGACGTCGATCGGTTGCGTGTCGATCGATCGCGCCGGTTCTATTCTTCATTCGGTTATGTCGGTCGGTTATGTCGCTTTATGTCGATTAGAGTAGTAGATATCATACGCTTAGGAGTATGCTGCCCTATGGGACTTACGCTCCCTTACCTATGTAGACTTGCCCCCCAGGGCATAGGCTTCGTGAGCCTTTGGCATCTTGAGCCTCTGGTCACTTGAACCGATTTGTAGTAGAACTGTTGGAGTAGAATTGTCGAAGAGCATCTGTTGTAGAATCATCAAAGAAAGATTGTTGTAGTAGAATTTATTGCAGTAAGAGTTCCCACAGTCGAACGTATACATAACCAAGTTTCTTTAAAGTCGAATCATAAAATACACGGAGTCGAATTTCCAAAAAAAATGGAATGTTTGAGTCCTACTCAATCAATGAGTACAATTAATGACAAGTAATGACTTACATGAATAGAATAACAATTCAAAAAATTAAACTTTAAACATAATATCTCCTGAGGTGTTCAGCGTGCCAAGGATGTGGTAGTTCTCTGCCCCCGAGTGCCATTAGTCGGTACGTTCTCTTTCTGGTAAAGTCGAGTACTTGGTAAGGCCCCTCCCAGTTCGGACCGAGCTTGCCTTCTTGTGGATTTCTCGTGGATTGGTTGACTCGTTTCAACACCAAGTCCCCAACGTTGAATTCTCTAGGTCATGCCATTGAGTTGTGATACTGGCGCATTCTCGGCTGGTAAGAAGCCATTCGGATTGTAGCTTGTAATCTTTTTTTTTTTCGAGCAAATCAACTTCTTCCTCCATTAGTTCTTGGTTTTGATCCGGGTTGAAGTTCAGCGTCCTGTTATTAGGAAGTCCGACCTCCATTGGGATCACTGTCTCGGTGCCGTAGGTGAGGAAGAAATGAGTCTGCCCCCGTTGGTGTTCTTTCCGTCATTTTGTACGCCTAGAGGATGTTGTGGAGTTCGTCCACCCAGAGCCCTTTCATTTTATCCAGCTTCGCTTTGATGAATAGGTGTTAACTCTTATGCCGGTTGCCTGGGAACATTAGAAAACCTCTGGCATTTGTCACACTTTTTGACGAACTCCGTAGTATCCTTCTTCAAGGTGAGCCAATAGTAACCAGCCCTTAAGATCTTGCCGGCTAGTGCTCTGCCGCCCGAATGGTTACCGCAGACCCCTTCATAAATTTTCCTCAAAACATAGTCTGCCTCTTGCTCATTTAAGCACTGGAGTAATGAGGAGCTGTTTTCTCTCTTGTAAAGAATACCGTCCATGATTAGGTATCTGCTCGATCGACACTGGATCCTTCGGGCTTCATTCTTGTCTTCTGGTAGAACATCATTCTCCAAGTATGCTCTGGTCGGTTTGGCCCATTTGACTTCTTCTTGGACTTGGTTCACCTCTGGGGATTGGATGGTCAGATGATCAAGTATCTCCATAGGTATGTTCAGACACTCCTCCTCTGAGGAAGCAATCCTCGCCAGACGGTCGACCTCCTCATTTTGAACTCTTGGGACTTGTCGAAGCTGGAACTTGGAAAATTTTTTGGACAAACTTCTTGCCATTTCACAACATTCGACCATATGCTTTTCCCTGGCTTCATACTCTCCTTAAATTTGCTCGAATACCAATTGGGAGTCGCTGACCACCTTTATTCGCTTTGCCCCTATTCTTTTGGCCATTTAAAGACCAGCGAGAATGGCCTCATATTCCGCTACATTATTAGTGGCAAGGTATTTGAACCGCAAAGAATATTCAAATTTGTGGCCTTTGGGGGACACAAGAATTATTCCGACATCACTAAATTTATTTGTTGATGAGCCATCCACATTCAGCGTCTAAAGTTTGTCACAGTCTCCCTCCGGGTCTGGATTCTCCTAACGGGTTATAAATTCTGCAACGAAATCTACTGCAACTGGCCCTTTTATTGCTATTCTCGGCCGGTACTGGATGTCCAACTAGCTGTAGACCCAACAAACGGGCCGAGTTGGGTACCCACGAGTCGGGTTCATAGATTCTCAGGTACATGAGTACAGATACAAAAAGTACCTATTTATAAATAGGTACTTTTTAGATGTACTTGTACCTGTACCTGCGGGTATAGGTACAACCCACGGGTACATTTCAATTTTTCACTTATTTGAAAAAAAAAATAAGAAATAAGTTGCAATTGTTCTAAGGCTTGGTTTGGGAGGAAAAAAAAAAAAAAACTAGTTTTTTTTTGTGTTTAGGAAGTGAAAAAAAGCTAACTTTTTAATAGCTAGATTTTTTACTTTTGGTTAATTTGATAGTTTTATTCTTCATAATTTAAAAACAATTTAAAATGTAAGAGTGTAAGTTTAGTCATTTTAGAAAAAAAAACAAAAAAAAACTAAGTAGCTGAGTAGATAGGAGAAT
>JAVXUM010000037.1:19542964-19561087 GCA_035590655.1 Pouteria glomerata
CTCAAACTATGCATCTGACACACAAAATATAATATATTAATGTATGACATCATATAAATATAGATTGTTCTTAGAATATCAAAAAAATAATTAAATATTTCTTTCTATGTGATTCGTTTTGAAATAGGAAGGTTTAGTAAGTAAGTAATAGAAATATATTTATTTATTATTAAAAATAATTAAATAAACGGGTATACTCGCGGGTACCCGCGGATTGAATTCATGGACCCGCGGGCCTATGGGTCTAAGTACAAAAAGTACCCGAAATTTTTTGGATATTTTTTTATAGACCCGATACCCATTTTTTTGAGTATACCCGCGGGTACCCACGGGTACAAGTTCAATATTGCCAAGTCTAACTGGCTTAGCTCAACCGACCATTTCATAAGCCTACCAAATGTTTTGGGCTTGTGGAGCACATTCTTGAGAGGTTGGTCTGTGAGGACCACAATACTATGGGCTTGGAAGTATGCTCTCAGTCACCGTGCCGCAGTCACAAGGGCGAAGGCCAATAGCTCCATCTTAGAATATCTTTCCTCCGCTCCCCGGAGGGCCTTGCTCGTGTAATAGACCAACTTCTGGATTCCATCCTCCTCCCGAACTAGTGCCGAGCTCACAGCCGTGGATGAAATGGCAAGGTAGAGGAATAATTCTTCCCCTGGGATAGTCTGACTGAGCAACGGGACAGACCCCAGGTACTGCTTAAGTTGCTCGAAAGCTTCTTCACATTTAGCCATCCACTCGAATGCCTTCTGTAACACCTTGAAGAATAGATGACATTTGTCAGTTGCTCTGGAAATGAATCTGTTTAGTGCAGCTACCCTGCCAGCAAGTTTCTGAACTTCCTTTATACTTCAAGGGAGTTGCATTTCCATTATTACTTTGACTTTCCCTGAATTAGCCTTTATCCCTCGACTGGAGACCATAAATCCAAGGAACTTGCCAGATGCCACCTCAAACGCGCATTTAGCAGGACTTAGTTTCATCCCATATTTCCTCAAGGTGTCGAAAGTCTCTTATAGAACAGCTGCTTGTGACTTCGCCTTCTTGCTCTTGACTAGAATGTCGTCTACAAAAACTTCCACATTTCGCCCAACCTGACCTCCGAACATTTTGTTCATAAATCGCTGATAAGTTACTCCAGCATTCTTCAACCCGAAAGGCATGACATTATAACAGTAGAGTCTTCGATCGGTGATGAAGGTTGTATGCTCTTGGTCGTGCTCGGCCATCTTTATTTGGTTATATCCCGAAAACGCATCCATGAAGGATAACATTTCATGACCGGCTGTTGAATCAACCAGCAAATCAACAGACGGCAGGGGTAGCTATCCATCGGACAAGCTTTATTCAAGTCGGTGAAGTCAACACACATCCGCCACTTACCGTTTGACTTATTGACCATTACTACATTGGACAGCCAAGTGGGGTATTGGACCTCCCGAATGAACCTTGCTTTTATTAACTTATCGACCTCTTCAGCAATTGCCTTATTTCTTTCAAGGTAGAAAATTGCTCTCTTCTGTTTTATTGGCCGAGCGGTAGGAAAAATATTAAGGTGATAAGCGATCACACCCGTGCTTATTCCTGGCATTTCTTCGTGGAACCAAGCAAAGACATCCAAGTTATTTAGTAAACAATCTTTTATTTCCTTTTTCAAAGGTTCGAGCGTTTCTGAGCCCACCTTTATTGTTTTCCCCCGACCGGGAGAGCCGACTTTCAGGTCCTCCATCTCCCATTCTGGCCTCTTCTCTTTATTTCTTCTTCGTCCTGGACTTCCAGCCCATCAATCACCAGGGCTTTCCTGGGAGCCTCTTTATTCAGGAAGGACACATAACATTCTCAAGCTATCTTCTGGTCGCCTTTGACACATCCGACCCCATCTTTGGTCGGAAACTTGACATGAAGATGGTAAGTGGATGTGACCGCTCGAAATGCATTGAGAGCCATCTTTCCAAGGATCACGTTGTAAGCGAAGGACAATTCACCACCAAGACGTTGATCATCTTTGTGGCTTGTTGAGGTCTCTCTCCGAGGGTGACCGGCAGAATTATCGAGCTGAGCAGTACTACCCGATCTCTAGTGAAGCCAACCAGAGGATAGGACACCAGATGCAACTTTTCCCGGCCGATCCTCATTTTTTCAAATGCCCTCCAGTAAAGAATGTCTCCTGAACTTCCACTGTCGACAAGAATTCTCCAAGCCTTGAAGTTGGCAATTATTACTGAAACAACGAGGGGGTCATCGTGAGGTTGGGAGATCTCGTTTGCTTCCTCCTCCGTGAAGGAGATTGATCGGGACTCGATTTTCACTTTCTTGTTCGGGCGATCGGCCACATGTACCTCTCTCGGGGTGTTCAGCTCCCGAGCATATCTCCTCTGGGCGGAGGAAAATTCTTCTCCTGATGCAAAACTACCCGAAATGACCCTTATTTCCCCGATCGGGTTCTGGTTTTGCTTGTGTGGTCGGGACTTCGTCTCTCCGGTGCTCCTCCCTCGGGCTTCGCTGATCGGGAGCTCTCCCTTCAGGTCTTCTATTGTTCTAGCCAAGTAGGAATTTCCCAAGTCGACCTTGGCGTATTAGCTCCTCGACCCTCCTCTTGAGGTCATAACATTCTTCAATGTCGTGGCCATGATCTCGATGATAATGGTAGTATTTGTTTTGGGGTCAGCTTCCTGTAGGGGATTTCAATGGCTCTGGCCATCTAAAATTTCGGTCATTTTTTATCTCGAATAGCACATTTGCCAGGCTAGTGTTTAGTGGAGTAAAGTCCAGTCGATCGTCGTATTATCGGTTGTAGAACCTCCGCGGCCCTTTATCCTGCCTGGAATCAAACCTCCTATTCTTGGGATCTCTACTGCCCCTGGTATCATTCGGGGCATCGTGCCTCTTCTTTTCGGACCTAGAACCAGAGGCTACATTTACGTCTTTCTTGGCCTTCATTGCATCCTCCATATTGATATATTTTTTAGCCTAAAACATGAGCTCTGCCAAATCAAATGCTGGTTTCTTTACCAGAGATGCCATAAATCGGGGTGATCGAAGTCCATTCATAAAAACAGTAAGAACCACTTTCTCGTCTGCCTCATCGACCTCTAGGACTTTCTTGTTGAATCGCCCCACATAATTCATTAGGGATTCATCCCTTCCCTATCTAACAGTAAGGAGGTGAGTGGCAGGTCGCCTTTGCTTCTGGTCACCGACAAAATGGCTCACAAAGAGCTTGCTAAGCTCAGAAAAGCTAGCCACAGAACTCGGTTTAATCTTTGAAAACCACACCCAAACAGCTCCTTTGAGGGTAACTGGGAATACCCTGCACATGATCTCGTCCGGATAGGCGTGGATGAGCATCAGCGTTTTATAGGTTTCCAGGTGATCCAATGGATCTCGCGATCCATCGAATGAGTCCAACGTTGGCATCTTGAACTTCGCTGGGAAAGGACAAGTCATTATTGCCAGGGTAAACAGAGAGTCGGTGTTACCCAACAGATTATCCACAGAATTAGGCGCCTTGACTGCCGCCAAAACTCCGTTCATTTGGACCTGCATGGCCCTAAACTGTTCCTGCCATCGGTTAGCACTTGTGGCTTCCACCCTGGACATGTCTGCCTGGCCTCCGAGAAGAGCACCAACTCCTATGGTTCTTTCCCTTCTCCTTGACATCTCAGGGAAATCGTTTTCTCTGACGACACCTACCCCTTGCACAAGTTGGGCTTCTACAAACTCTGCTCTGGCTCTAGCGGGGGCGATTCCATTCTCAGCCGCAACAGGGGCTCTGTTTTCTCCTGTCTTGTGTTCAACAACACCACCATTAGTTATTCCATTCCCCACCGGAGCAACCGGATGTGGAATCGCTGCGGGAGGTGCAGCATTAACTTGCTGTAACAATGCCTGAGTCTGAGCCATTAGGGTTTGCATGACCCCCATCATCTCCTGCACTTGCCTTTCCATAGCACTAATTCTCTCGTCATTCTGATTCTCCATCTCTGTCGTCGTCTGAAACGAGGTTGAGTGTTAGTGTCGGACCTTATTTGGACCATAAAATCAATGGAAGGAAACGTCGAGTTCCCACAGATGGCGCCAACTGATGCTTCGGTTAATCCAGATGAGCACTGGGTGATCCAAATCAGGTCCGGGTCGCCTGGAACTGTTGTCTTGACACCGGTGTAGTGCCTGCCAAAGAGCCTCCGATGCTTAAGTTAACATAAGAATTGAGAAAGTATATTGGCAGAGTAATGCTAATACAAGATTTATATGTACCTAGGCATCGGAGGTGGTTATATTTATAGATATATGCTAAGCCTACATGGATAATATATATATATATGAATAGTACAGAATCATACTTATTGTCCAATCAGGGCTTACCACGTGTACTATGGGATCCCATGCGAATATTCTCTGTCCAGTCATCAAAACCGCTAGTGGGCAATACCATTAGCGGGCTTAGTGGACAGGCAACACCTCTCAAAGCAGATATCAGCGGATATCACTGAAAAAGTCATAGGATGACCGTACGTGTGACACGTGAGCATCTTTGTCTTTGTCTTATTAGGCAGGGTCATCTGTGTGACGCATGATCGGTCGGTCAGTATTATCGACAAGATAGGTCTAACTTCCGGGTTGTACGATGGCCGGTCAGGTGAAAGTGATCGATTGGGCATACACTATCACCAAGTACAATGCAAAGGAACAAGGAGTCGGTTTTCAATTGCTTTGTTTGTTCTTGCACCAAAGGATGCGGCAGTGGAAGCACCACCACTTGTGGATGACTCAAAATGCCCTCGCCTCTATCTTCCTTTCACTTTCGAAGACTACGGAAGGATTCGAGCCTCCACCAAATCGGGAGCTGGCGTAGCTCTTCAACTCTTCCGTGCCAACAAATCTAGAACCTCATAACTATAATATATACAAATGAATAAATGTTATGCAATTAAAAAAATAATCACAAACTTGTGTAATATTTATTTTTAAATCATAGAAATACTTTTTGTTACATAATTTTTATCGTCACATCATTTTGATATTTCTTTCAATAATATATTTTTTGGTGTTTATAGCGTTATATATAATATAAATGAAAATATCATTTTACTAAAAAAATACACCAACAAATTCAAATAATATAAAGTGCATGGCAATAGCAATTTTGTAATAAGTATACTTCCACATTTTTATGAGTTTTTTACTTTTAAGTGATGGATTTACAAGTATTTTTACATTATCATAATTACTTACTTATTTAAGGTGGTCATAGTTAACTTTTTAATATTTTATTTTAATTGTAAAGTGTATGTATATATATGTGCGTGCTTGTTTTTTTAGCCTGAATAAAAGTTTGCTTCAACTAAATTAATCTCGAGCGAGTTTTGCATTTTGTCATTTGTGATTCTGCCATTAAAACTAATCATTTTTGCCTATAATTTGGTTCTGTTTTGTTTTGTTTTTGCCTTTTTTTTTTTTTATGTTAGTGAAATATCATCATTATAAGTATATTTGGAGTGATAAAAAGTAAGATAAAATTAAATAAATTATGAATTTATAATTTATACAATAAAATAAAAAATAAATAATTTTTAAAATTTTACAATAAATCAAATGGAATCTATATTACCGTGTCCTTAACGAAATTAAGTTGAGTTGCTTACCACTTTTTAATTAATAACTTTGACATGATTTGACAATTCTTCAACGGAAAAGGTCTAACAATCACTCTTTAATTTATTTATTTTTTTTTATTAGATGATGAAAGCAATTAGGGGCAAAATTAATCTATACTCATCTATCTGTCTAATTAGACTCATAATAAATGGATTTAGATCTTATTATTTTATTAATTGAGTTGTTAATAGATAATTTTTAAAACACCCATTTACAAATAAATTTAATTGAGTAGTTAACTGAAACCCGTTGGGTGTTTTAAAAATAAAAAAATAAAAAATTCTAAACTTTATGTCAAATAGGTCCAAAAAAATTCTGAAACTACCGTCGAATGGTTATTCCCTATGGAATCATTACTTTTTCGATAAATATATAAAAATAGATAAATTCTAAATATTTTCTTATCTTTAAGTCTATATATATATATACGCGCGCGCGCGCGCACACACACACATATATATATATATATCTACTGTAATTCTTATTCTAATTGTTTCATTAAATAATTCTAATTGTTTAATAAATTAATACTTTTAGGCAAAAACATAATTTTAATTTAAAAATTTATTAATTAAATAAATTTTTAATTAAAAAAATAAATTAAGTCATAATTAAATGAGTTGAATATTAGTACAAGAGTTTATACTAACCGGTATGTAACTCGTCCATATCCAACCTACTCAAACCTACTTTTTAAATGAGTAGGTTTGGATAACACTCATTTAATTTTTAACCAATTTAAATCCATTATCAACCTGCTCATCCCGCCCATTTTGCCACCCCTAAAAGCAATTAACATTAATATTAGATAATTTTTACACAAAAAAGAGGCTGACATCTTGTAACAGTATCAGCTTAGGAACAATAAAGCTAGAGATGTTGAATTAAAATTAAAGAATCCAATTACATTTACATATTTTTAATCCGAAATAAATATATAAATGTGCTTAAACAGTTAAATTTTAATCTAACAGCCTGAAACTGTGTTGTCATGGAGTTGACAACCGCGCCAAATTCATACTTTTCCATTTAAGGCTCTTTTAGCCTTCAATATTTTCTTTTAGAAATTTCGTGTTCATATTATAATCTCGTATCCCGCCTAAGTTAACACTCCTAATTTAGAGCAGGAATTTGTGGTGAGAAGAAAAATGACTAGGTAATGTCAAATTTATTAAACATCAGTCATTGCCAACATTCTCACAATAATCAAAACATTTCCTACTCCTTTTTATCCAGATTAGCCAACAAGGGATGGCAATGGATAGCAAAGTTGCTTCAAATCAAACAGAGTTCTATCTAAATTTGTAAAATAACTCATATATGCAAAGGCAAAGAATAAATCCAGAACTAGCATATTTATAATTGTAGTACCAAAGTGAACAAGAATAAGCATTCCCCTTCCGATTTGAAACACTGACTCATGATCCCCCCCAATTCAACAAAGAAACAGAAATAGGAGGCACAGCTTGCAATGTACCTATCAAGGTAGAAGCCGAATCAATTCAAATTCCAAAAGAGCTAATATTTTACAAATGACTCAAAGTTCGACTAGCACCATCTTCCAGGCATCTTACATTGAAGCCATAGCTAGAATCAGCAAAGAAAGCTTTGGATGAAGGACAAGCACTGACCTCTCTCAGATTCTCGCCTCTCCAACATCTGTCAAGAGGTTGGCCCGAGAGGTACGAATCCAAAATAACGCCCCTTTCCTCTGAAACAAATCTTGTCTGCGTGTTGCTGCTTGGAAACATACTGCACGAAACAGTTCTATTTCTACCGGAATAATATTCAGGCCCATATATGGTATTAAAGATTGAGGAGATCGGATCCCCATTGCGTGCATCAGCATAATCTATGGTGCTAAAAGAGTCTCTTGTACTCTCGGTGGTGAAAGATGCATCATCTGAGCTCGTAAAAATGGACCAGTCACTGGATGTGGCATCTGAAAACTCCATGCTTGTTGACTCGCCAAAGCTGTCCAAGCTTGGCGGTTTATTTCTATGCATCCTTCTTAAATCTGATGAAGGGTCTGAGCCAACAAAGTGGCAAGTGGATTTGCTTTGGCAAGGTCGTGAAGGCTTCTGACTTTTCGACGTCCAGTGTTTTACAAACCCGGGAGTGTGACTCCAGGTAAGTTTCCCAGAACAAGTTCTTGCCGGGGGGCGAGGGCACGACCTGCAAACAGTTTGGCATTTCAAAACTACAAGGACAAATAGCCCAGTCAAACACAAGTTTATATATAACATCGAATGTCAGGGATTCTCATAAATCAGCCCCGCTCGAAACTACAGTTCCCTATTGCATCGTACCGTGTCCACATAGTTTCATTCACTATATATTTATACAGAATTATTGGGAAATACACATATCATTATGCAATGGTAGATTCAATCTTGAAAAAAGCAATTAAGCTATGTAAAATTCTTAATTCTGAAGTACATGCTTACCTCATGTAAAATAAGATATATGCCCCTTCTGACATCACCTGGCTCAATGGCACTGGCTGGACCTGCCAGTGAAACATATGTGACATGGAGCATGAAAATCTCATTAATCAGGGAAAAAAAGTAAATAAATTTTTAGTAAATTGCTCAATGCACCTTCTCAATTAGGTTCATAAAACTTATCAAATCATTTTGAACTACTACATATTCGATATTCCAGAAATCAAAGTTGTTAAAATCGAGATTTTACCTAAAATCGGTAGAAAGTTCAAAAATCGAATCGTAAAATCGTAAGATTTTACCAAATGCCTATAAAATGAAAATATAACCTATTATGAAACAATTTTTCATTTAGAGCTTTAATTTTTTTTTTACAAGTTAATAATTTTATTAGTAAGAGAAGAGAAAAAATGTGTATCAAGAAAAATATCATAGACAAAAATTTACTCGTATTAACAAAACGAATCCTGAAAAAAGTTTACAAAAGATTCTATATCGAGTTCTATACTCTCTTTACTTAACTACACAATTGAAACGGTTAAAATGTTTGGTGTGGTTTATAAATTAACATTAAAATACTAACATTATATTATCCAAATTTTTGTTTGAGTTAAAATATATTTGTAATATTTTATCGTAGGTCTCTTAGTTTCTATCTTAACTACTATATTTAATTTATTGTAGTCAATGTTGTGCAACAACGCACATAGTCCTCAACTAGTATAGTATAGTAAATAATAATGTTATAAAATTAAAAAAAAAAAAAAATAACAAGTGAAATAGTTGTAGCAAATTACTTGAAAAAAAATCATAAAAATCTATTTTATTTGACAAAATTGCACAAAAATTACTTAATTTTTAAAATCGGTAAAATCGCCTATAAAATCGAAATTTTACTGATTTTATGTCCCAAAATCGAAATTTTACCTATTTTGCCCCTATTAAGATTTTACATAGAATCGAACAAGTTTTTCCACTCTAACATCGTAAGATCGTAAGATTTTAAGATTTAAATCGGGATTTTAAAAACATTGCCAGAAATACATTTTTAACTCAATTTTTCAAAATTATTTAAAAATCAACAAGCTCCTAGTTTCATAAAATCTCTGTGAAACTAGGGGGAAAACTTTGATGCTAATTGGGATATGCTTTACAAAGTTTAGCAAATTATCATATTCTCGAACAATAGTTTCTCATCAGTACAATAAAATAATTTACAGACTTCCCTACTAGTATTTCTTCTTTAGACAAATTAATGAACTTTAAATCTGCTAATAAAATACAAAATAATAACATAACGTTAAAATGTCAAAAAAAAAAAAAAAAAGGAACATATTAGGTGATTGGATGATTGGATCCCTAAAGCATCAAACTCATCCTCTCCTAATGTCCACAGCTGAAATTAGACCAAATTTCAGAAATTCCTCCAACTAAGGCAACGGTAGATAATACACTGAATTTATTTACCTCGGTATCATCTATCCTGAACCAACTGCCTTGCAGATCTTTCACATATGATACATAATGACCAGAAAACGACGCGTTGAGCGTATCCAAATGCACAACAACAGCATAAAGCATGTACAGCGGAGGAATATCATCTGTTCCAGCCATAAATGGGACCATATCCAGCATTTCAGGAAAAGTGATGCACTTATTTATCTTACCATAACTTCCCTCCTAAAAAAAGCAAAACACACAGCTAAGGAAAACCACCAGAAGTCCAGAAACCGAAAACAAAATTAGGACAGAATAAACAAATGAGCAAATAAAGATCGATGAATGAAGAAGTCACAACAGTACAATCCCTTGGTTCTACAAAACTAGAATGGCTGTCAAGCCCAAGGCTTTGATGTTGAACTTGAGGGTGCATTTAAAACAAAACATAAGGTCACTGTTAGTCATCCGCAAAAAAGAGTGATTTGCAATCTGGCCAATTGTTGAATTTGAAGAGCATGTTTGTTTTGTTAGATAAGGGGTTGGACAGGAAATAGCATCCCACTCATAATTTTATCCCACGTTTAGTTACATTCTCTTCTTAGGATAGCATCTCTCATAGGATGCCATCTATAATGTTATCTTACATTTCATGAGAGACGTTATTATGACATAAAAAAATATAAATATATATTGTAGCCAAACATAGGATAAAAATTAGAAGTGAAATGCCATCTGCTATTCAACCACATATCTCATGAAACGAACATGCCTGAAAAGTTTTTTTTTACTTCGATAGTGGTTTTAGGTTTTAATGCAAGTAAGTAGTGTTTGTAAGCAACTGAATCATATAAACTCTCTAGATCCACCAAAACAGTTATCCTGTAATGGCAACACAAAGTTACTGCACCAAAAAAAAAAAATTAAGATAAGAGCAAAGGAAGGGCCTTCGTCACTTGAGCCATTTTTTTTGTTGGGGGGGGGGGGGTGGGGATCTCATTAATAGTACCTGAAATCTCTTCAAAACAATTGTCAAGATATTTGGTGCCTCATGTATACTCAACTGTTTCTGGGCTCGAACATATGCAGCACACCTTTTTATTTAAGCACATTAAGAGAATTAATTGAGCTTAAATCATAGAAACTACATAATCTTTTGGATATTGAATACGATCGCAAAGTAAACAAAAGTCAACAAACCTTCCGCATCTATACATATTCTCTCCATCCAAATCTTCCTCGGTTGTAAACTGAGTGAGTGCATCTTCCAATGACTCAACCCAACCAAATATTTCCAGCGTAAGATCCATAATGTTTTCATCCCGTTCTGACTCATGATAACATTTTAAACATTTGACCTGCTTGCAATGACGTTGAAAGCAAAGTTCTTTGTCAGCATAAAAAATATAAGGCACATAACAAGGTAATCTCACAATCAAATTTATACATTTCTTAAGAGTGCAAACAAATAGAAAACACCTTTGATTTAAGACGCCCCCCAAAAGTATGCTGTATAAAGGTTGTTTCTTGCAATCTGGGGTCAACAACTTTTTCTCCCCCCATGCCCTCCAAGCATATAGATTGCATTGAGGCAACCAAAAGCCTGGATAAAGATGTATATCACCAGTAAATAATGAAACTAAAGAGAGAAGAAATAATGTTTTTCATTATCCCATCTCAGTTCAGAAGTCCAAATTCATTTCCTTGAGAGAACATAATTGGCACACGCACATGCGCGCACACACACAGACAGACACAGAAAAAATGAAGAGAAATCTTGAGAGTTGATAAACCTTAAAAATTCATGTGCATCTTCCTGACTTCCATCACCAATCTGGCAATTAATACTTCTCATATGCGAGAGAATTCTTCCAGGAGACAACGGTCCGCCGCTTTTTCTCAACATTATTACATGTTGTTCAAGTTCACACATTAGACACCAATCTTTCATGCAACCTAGTATTCATGGAATAGAGCAAGGAAATTATACATGCAGTAAAACAAACAGATAACTGCTAGAATAACCGCTAACAGGAAGGGGATCTGAGAAGATTCAAGTACAAGCTCTAGAGTGTGATCTTCGGAGCCAATAGATTGTCAAAGGTTTTGTGCAGGTCAAGCACTGCAACACAGCATTGGCATAACAACTGCAAAATAGAAAAACAAAATTAACTAATGAAAACGGCATACATACAAGCTAAGATGTCTTTATGCTGCTATGTTCTACATCCAAAAACAATCAAATTATCCCACTCCATTTGCTGGTATTGTCCTTCAGACATGTTTCAGTTATGTGATTGTTGGTAGATTGACACCAGAGTTTTGCCCGCAGACTCTTTGCTTTACCTCAAGCATGTGACATCCTTTTATTTCCAAAATAATAGTTCAATTATTTTTTGTATGCCTAGAGAACCCTAAGGAGCTTTGGTATGACAACAGAGGTGCACTGACTCCTAGATCTTGTTTACTGCTGATAATTCATCTATTTCCATAAGTTTTTTATTCCCCGTAAATTTGATTAATTGAGATAGACAAATAACCAGCAAAAAATAAAAGGTTACCTGTTCCCACAATTTACAAGGCCTCTAGGTGATAAGTCGAAAACTTCATGCTGAAAGAACTTCACAAATTCTTCGTAAGGGAATAGCATCTGAGAATTCAAATAAAAGACCGGCAATAAGAAATTCCATTTAAAATCAAATAAGCTATGTTACACGGACTTGGTTACAAGTGTTGAGTACAGGTGAGAGTTTAAGAATCAGATCATCTATACTCTTATCTAAGGATATGGAGACACCGATGATATTCATATGTATTTAATACATTTATTTTTATTTTATAGCGAAATATGGTATTTACAAGGTACCGTTGGATTATTTCATGCAAATATAAGATTTATGTATAATTATGTGAGAAAAATTGAATTGCTTAATATATTTGTATTAGATGTCCAATTAAATATGTGGACACATATATCATATCCCTACCCTAGTCAAGCATCTGACATGAATACATTGTATATTTAAAAGAGTCCATGTAACATAACAACTAAAAGAATTAATGCAATTTAAGAAGGCAGCAAAGGGCACTCTTGCATTCCTTCTAGAAACTAAAAACTAACCTTCAATTTCTTATGTCTTTCATCAACAACTTCTGAGATTTCCTGTTTAAGCTTTGATGACTTTCTTAGACCAATCATCTTCATGATTCCCACGCTTGCAAACCCATTGCTTCCTTGTGCAGGAATGGTATCCCTTATTTCACCAACTTCTGCATCACAGCCATGGAATCAAAGGGATATACCAACAAAAGCCATTTAATTAAGAATGACAATCACAAAACCTACTTGACTTATCTTCAATTTGTTCCTTCCTCTCCTTTTCTGAATATGATTGCTCTCTTAATGCCTTCATTGTTGATCTCTGTGATTTATGCAATTTGGTTCCAGGAGGATATGATGCACTTTTAGATTTCATGCTTCTCTTCATTGAACTCATATCGGAAGAGCAGTTCATTTCTACCGTTTCATTCTTAGAAGTAATTCCTTCCCTAAGCAAATTTTCTTTGCCTGACATTAAGTCTGTGTCAATGTCACATGCACTTATCCAAGGCTTTGCAGAACTTAATGAGCTTGAGGTGCCAGAGATACTCCTTGAATCAATTACACTTTTATGCTGACTTTGTAAATCATGACTTCCATGCATTGTACTGCTTGTATTAAGTCCATTACAAAAGCCACCAGAGACATTGACATCGTGATTCCTTGGAATTTCTTCTTCTAAGGGCACAAAGTCACAATTTTTGAACTGCAACCAAGTGTTAAATATAAATATCAGAATCCTAGTTGTAAATAATGAAAATCAATGCATACCATAAATAAATACGAACCTTATGTCTTATAGAGACCTCTTTAGCGGATAAGGTGGAACATGTAAACCTACTCCTGGACGATTCTTTATTAAAATCTAATATAGCTTCATCCTCTCTTCTTAACTTAGATTTACGAGAAACCCGCCTATCTGTAGATCTTCTCTCTATCACAGGGACTTCAGAAGAATCAATCAAGCTACTGGCAGCGGTAGCAGACGTACAAGTGCTAATAGAATGACGGATCCTATCATCAGCGAAAGTTTTCTCATTCTCGAGGTGGTTGATATTGTACCCAGTACAATGTGTGTTCATCTTGTCATTGAGTAAGAACCTTTCATAACTAGAATCTTCATTCAAGGAAGCCATAGGAGATGACTTGCAGCTGTTGGTTTCCAGTTTCTGGCACTCGTGCTTGTGGGCTTGCCTCCAGTGAATTATCTGACACTTCCCAGAACTGCATTATGTTATCAGCTTAAAAATTAGTAAACTTAGAGAACATCCAGAATGTCCAGCCAGTACACTATTCATGTGCATAGCTTGTATTGCATGCATTCTCACTTCTTTAATCTGTTCAAAAATGTTAACCTTAATGGTAGAGATTTATAATGAACAAATATCTGAAATTAACGAATGAGCAGCACACAACAAATTCAGTTTAAAAATCTGTTATCATTTCATTGCAAAAACTGTTCTATTTGTAAATTTTGAGGTTAAGAGATTAAACTTGTTAGGACTAATGTGATGCTTATAGTTTAGGGCCCATTTGGTAACTTCTATGCTTTTTGTTTATATTTAACTGTTTTTGTTTTCAATTTTTTGTTTTCAGTTGTCATTTTTTTCTCAAAATAAAACATGGAACATGTTTGGTAACGCAATTTTGTTTACAATAATTAATATTATTTTAATAGAATAATTTATTTTATTAAATTTTTATATAAAATTAATTGAATTTAACAAAATATATTCCATATTCATTTAATTAATTAATTTAACAAAATAAATTTAAATTAATTAGCTTAATGTTATAAAATATTTATTTTTAATAATAATTAAGTTTAATAAATATATTACAAAATAACATAATTTAATATTAAATTATTATTTATTTGCTAAAATTAATTTAATTAATTATACTTATTAAAAAATTTTAATTTAAAAAATAAATCACTTTAATAATAAATTATTATTTTAATAGTAATTTTAAAAAAAATAAATAAATTATTCTAATATATAATAATTATTAATTTTACATTTACTTAAAAAATTATTTTAATAGGTAATTACTATTTATTAAAAAATAATTTTACAATAATTAAATAAATCATTTTAATAATAAATTATTACTTTAATTATAATTAATTTAAGTTTAATAAAATAAAATAACTATTTTGATATGTTATTATTATCTATTAACAAATATTTTTAGTCTAATAAAATAAATCATTTGAATCATAAATTATTATTTTAATTTTAACAAAATAAATCATTATAATATATTATTTATTAATAAAATTAGTTTCATAAAATATTTGAATAAAATAGTTTAATATAATAAAATAGTTTAATATGATAAAACAAAAATGGACAAAATGTTAAAATTGACAAAATATTTATACAAGGAAAAAAAAAAAAAAAAAAAGAGTGAAAATACGATTTTTCAGTTTAAGTGTTTTCTATTTTTCATTTTTTTGGCAACAAAAAAATAAAAACAAGTTTATCAAACACGTTTTTGTTGCTAATTTTAAAAAATTATAAAAATAAATAAAATAACAGTAAATATAAACCTTACCAAATAAACATTCGTAAACTCATTTATAATAGAAATTTAATGCCCTCGAAATTGAAAATTATCGTCTTAAGAGTTCAATGGTCAAGGCTTCAAGCTCAATGCAGTTAAGAAATAATGTCAAGCAATTTGTTTTGAGCTTAGCACTTTCAAGCTTAGAGAACCCCACCCCCGCGCGCGCGCGCGGGGGGGTGTTCAATTAATTCATTGTTCAATGTGATAGATCAGAATTGACCACTGATTATGGAGAATAACTAAAACCCGGCACAGCAGATAGTTCACAAAAATAACACACTGTACATAGCTCTTTGTTACCGACCCAATAGACTAAGAGCACTCCAGTAAAAGTGCCAAGGCCGTCCAGCTTGATTTCAAACAGAATAAGCCATTCAAACCAATCTGTGAGTCTGAGTGCTCTGAATTCATATCATGAACTAGCTGTGGTAATGACCAATGATCAAACAGGCTTCGCTCTATTAAAAGGTCAGACTAGTACATCTAACTTAGAATAGTACATTTAACTCATACACTACTTCGTGCAGATCATTAGAAACTATTTCTATGTTCAGAATACCATTTGCAATGTTTGTATTTTGTCTGAGCTTTAGAATCCTGTTTCTAGCCTCGTATTGAAATTACAAATATAAAACCAACATATTCTTCCATCCAAAATCAGAGGGGTGATCATACCAGTATCGAACAGATTTGCATTGAGAACAGCGTGTTGTAGCTGGACCAGAGCATCTGGTGCACACATGTATTCCATTCTTCGAACTGGGTACAAGAGGGATAATGCTAGCAGCAGCCATGGCTTCCGCCCTAAGAGCTTCTTCAGCTGCCAATTGAGCAAGCAAGCCTATCCTCTCGGTCTTCGTTGAAGCCTCACTCCATTTTCCTAGTATTATGTAAATAACAAGGGGCAGCACAACCAAGACCAGGAACAGGGCAGGAAGATCAGTTTCTCTTGGCTCGAGCATGTCCCCACCAGCATACTCATGTCCAATTTCCTACTGCTTCTCAGATCTTTATCTCCTTTACCTACACAAATCCAAGTTGATTGATTTCCACGCTCAGAAACATATTTCACAATATCAATCATGCTCTATCATTCAAGACATTCTAGATTATTGCTCACATTTTTCATAATATATGGCAAGCAATAAAAGTACCATTTGTTTCTTCCAGTAACATAATCTGCAACCTGAATCATGTTCGGGCAATAAAACCTGTCATTTTTAAAGTACACAACTTTTTGCAGAAATATGGTAGCTACAAGTTAGAGAATAATATCCATCGTATAACAAGAATTTCAAAATCAACAACCATTATGCCTGCATCCACACCTTTCCTGTGCACAAAGCATTTCCATTTGTAAAATGGTAGAATTATTTACCTTCCAAACAGAGGAAATTAATAGACTTTCTTTCCTCCCACAATTGATGTCAAGAAGATAAATTAGGAAGGCAACAACTTGAACAATTTGGAACAAGGATTTATTTATTTATTTATTTATTTGTGTGTGTGTTTTTTTTGTTGTGGGGGGGGGGGATGCGGAGGGAACTGGAGTTACTTGTATGTACTATTGTTTTTTTTTTTTAACTATTATTAATTAAAAACAACTGATGAAATTTTTAAAACAAAATCAACAATAGGAGAGAACAAATGCATCAACAATCTATAATAGAATAAAGATCACAAGTATTACTTTGCATCCAAAACTAGGCTTTTGCCTTACTAATAAGCAGATTACAAACTAGTATTAGTCACACAAAATATAAAGATAAATGAATCCCAGATAAAAATACAGAGGTGCTTTTCATTTTTTTTTCTTGATATGTAATCAAAATTTTATTAAGAGTATCAAGAAGATGGAAAATTGGCTAGTGGTTTATTAAAACTCCAAACTATCTACAAGACTCCCAAAAAAAAAGGACAACTCCAGCTCTTTCTCCCATCCAACCAACTATATCAAGTGGATAAACAACAACTCTTCAACCTAAACAATGGGTATTCTATGTTTTTAAATCCTCTCATATTACTTCCCACCAAATTAACCAAAAAATACAAAACATGATTAAATTCCACACTTTTCTCCTATACATGGTGATTTTGACCCCCATCGTGCCTCTAGAAAGTCCCATGTCTGCTTGGGAGAAGCCCATGACTTGCCGAAACGCATCAAAGCCAGATTCCATGCATTCCGCAAAAAGGTGATCAATTGATTCAGACATACTTTTGCACAAATAGCATCTATTTACCAATATCATCTTTCTTCTAATGAGGTTATCAATTGTCAAAATTTTGTCTTGTGCTACAAACCACCCCAAAAAAAAATCCAATTTAGGTGGGCCCCAAAGGACCATATTCTCCCGCAAGAGTCTTGTCCCTGTTCTACCCATCCAAGCCTTGTAGAGAGACACACTCGCTTTAGATGGAGACCACGACATTGATGACCACAAACTCATCTCTGAGACAATGGCCCTCCATCCATCAATCCTCCCAAATTTGACCCCATTTCCCATCCCTACTACTAATAAGCAATAAAAGGAAAAAATAGGCCACAAAATTCGAATACTCTTCCACACTCCTATCCCATGAGTGTCTAATACCGCTTTAGTTATCCATGCCCTCCGTTCAATCCCATACGTGGAACAAACCACGTGTCTAGAAAGCTTTTCCGATTCTACAAAGGACCTTCATAGCCATTTTCCCACTGGGGCATTGTTGAAAGTCCTAAACCTTATTATCCCTACCCATCCTTCCCTAATAGCCAAGACTGCGTTTGTTTAGTGGGATTGGATGATGGAGGATAAGTAATACGGTGGGGCCCATGGATAAAATATGTGGAATTGGATAAAAGATGGGATTAATTTTTTATGTGGGATTATTTTTTTTGGTGTTTGGTTGGTGGGATGTAAAGTGGAA
>JAVXUM010000037.1:19576886-19588996 GCA_035590655.1 Pouteria glomerata
TCCATTCTGAGGAGGCATTGTAATGTATATACATGTTCTTTTGCTTTGGGTTTGTAATGGCCGTAAGGCCCGTTGATATACATTTACGCTATTTATGAAAAAGACGTTTTATTACCAATTGTATAATTGTACATTGATGTGTTTGGTGGGTTCCATTGCGTATCTGCTGTGTATGCTCTGATATGGTAACCGTGTTTACATGTTATGTATGATTTACACTCACTCCCTGGGTCCCCGGACCTGGGGCGTGACATTATGAGTGGTTGTGTTGAAGTATTGTTGTTTGGTGATAACCGAGTCTTTTGTTATTATTATTTATTATTATAAATGTCACTTGAGGGTGGTTATATGGCTTTGATTGGATTTATTATTGATTATTTTAATTGCATGTGATTATTTAGTTCAGTCATTGGATTACAAAATTTGAGCCTTAACACACTTGCTACAAATCTACTGATTTGTGGGTTTGGATTTACTCCATTTAAATTTAATTATGACTTTTATTTATCCCTTTAGTTATTTTATTATTTTTATTTTTGTTTAAACTTAGTTAATTTTTAGGATTGAACTCAAACTTTATTTTATTAAAATTTGTTCAATTAAAAATTAACTAAATAGTGTCCAGAGATGGAATTAAGCTTTGACTAAAGGTGGCCTTGGCTCCCCTAGACATTAAAAAAAAAAAAATTCTATATATAGTATAAATATAGTTATAAATATTTTTTTTTAAAGAGATAATTGATTTTTTACTCCTTATACTTAAGATGAAAATTATTTGCACCTCTTAAATTTTTAAAACCTACCTTCGTATCCCTTATATTTTGTACTAAAGTGAAATTATAAATGGCGTTAAATTTTCAAGTAAAAAGACAAAAATACCCATTAAAAATAAAATAGAATAAAGAGTTATAAATGTAAGTAATATAAACTGTAAGAGAGTATAAATATAATTTTTAAACTTACTTAGTATCAAAATCGCTATGTTTTACTAGTTTTTTAACGTTTTTACTTTAATCCAAAATATAAGATATATAAAAGTAGGTTTTTAAAATTCAGGGGCGTAAGTGATTTTCAACTTAAATAAAAGACAATTACCCCTTTCTTAAAATGTCACACCCAACTCTTTTACTTTAGGTCATAATTTTTGAGTTAGGCCATTAATAAAATATAGAACTTAAATTCTTGATTTAGGCCATTAAGGCTCCGTTTGGAGAGTTAAAACTCTAAAAATTAAAATAAATCTCCAATAACCTCTATAAATCATCAAAACTCTATTACACATTCTCACGTTTACGTTATTTAAAAAATTTTTATATTTCACTAAAAAAATAAAAAATCTAGAAAAAGATTAACCAAATGAGTAAATTTTTTTGACAATCATATTCTTCGAGTTGAAAACTTTTAAACGAGTACCATTGTTACTATTTTATATTAATTTTTTTGAATCCGTGGGAATAGATTTGAAAAACCGTTCCCATGATTTTGCTAAAAAAGTACAAAAATATCACTATTCTTCTCTAAAAAACTCTGTTAGATGCCAAACACCTAAAATCAACTCAAACCACAATTTTTTTTGTTTTTTCTTATTTTTTTATCACTCCAAACGCACACTAATAATGCTGAAGCTAAAGTCTCTAAGGTTGGTGTATTCCTTTAGCTCCTAAAATATTTTTACACATTTTATTAATGTTATTTTTAAATATGTTTGAATGATGAATTCTCATGACCTATGAATGATTACATATGTAATTATTAATTTATATTACTTGTTGAAGGCCCAAATAGATGCTTTAATTTTGATACTTCATTTCTGAGATTAAGAGAGAAATATTAAAATTTAGAGAAATTGGCTCCCCTTCTATTGGATTCCTGGTTCTGTCCTTGACAGTATCTAGAATTTAAGTTATGAAATTATATTTCCTGTTCAACTATTTTTTGTTGTTATGATCTTGGACTTACCGTATAAAAGTATATCGCAGATCCTTATACTTATGAATAATTATAATAGTAATATTAAAATGTGGTCAACATGTATTTATAACTATGTGTTTTTTAATTAAAACACACAAACTAGTAACTTTTTAATTAAAACCAAATGTTTTATCTTTTTTTTTTTTTTACTTCCAAAAAAAAAATATTTAAAATATTATAAATAATATATTTAAATAAATATCGATTTAGTTTAATTAACCGACCTCTCAAACTCTAAATTAAATCAAATCGATCAGTTTTTTGCTTTTTAAGACCATAACCAAATCGTTGATACAAGAAAACTTAAGCAAATTAAACCAAGGTTGATTTGGTTCATTCTGTGGTTTCAATGGTTCAGTTGTGCACTTGCAAGCCCAGTTGTTTGATTTGAGAACTTGGCAACAACATTTAGGGAGTGTTTGGTATGATAAAAAGTGAGATAAAATGAGATAAATTGTAAGTTCGTAAAGCATGCAGTGACATAAATTTTAAAGATTTTCAAAAATTTTTTCCATGCCAAACACCCCCTTAAAATGTCAAACTAAACTCATAAGCTATTAAAAAAAAAAAAAAAAAAGGGGAAGAGAACTCATAAACAGCATATGGAGACTCGAAATCTTGTGCCATTAGGTCCCATTGGCCACTACTGCTTCCGTACAATTTGGAAGTGCAAAAATTAGTAAAAAAATATTAAATTTTACTTATTGAGTGTTTTACAAACTACTAATTTTTATTTTTATTTTACTCAATTACTGTAAATTTTCAACTCAAAAGTCATTAAAAATTGTTAAAAAAAAATTGTTAAAAATTATAAAAAATTACTAAAAATTTTACTGTTACAAAAAATTGTTAAAAATTATTATTTACTTTTTTAAATACATCAAATATTATAATTAATAACTTTTAGCCAAAAAAATTTTAAAAAGTTACTAAAAATTATACCTTCAAATACTCCATTCAGAGAAGTTAGACGGCTGACAAGTTAAACAATCTTCTAAACTAGTTTGCTCAATTTGCATAATTGATGAAAAACTTTTAAAACATCAATTTAAAATTAAAACTAGAAAAAACACAAACTTAGAATTCACATCGTTCATTGCTCTAAGTTACCGGTGCTTTGTAGAATTACATGTTAAGTTGAACGATTGGCTAGAAGCTTAAAAGAAAAAAATTACACAATATAGTTAAAACTAGACATGGTAACAATCGGACCAACGACTTGAATTCCCTCACCGTTTGTTTTTCACTCATAACTAACGCTTATTAAAAGTTGTTTGTCAAGTTTCATGACTTGCTGGATTTGAATACTTTTTCGTAAAAGCTTTTTAAATGTAAAACTTAAAAAAAAAAAAAAAGTCATAAATGGAACATCGGAGTCAGAATCCCACAACATTTGTTCCTACAATTATACAAAATTCATCAAGAACTTATTAGCAGCGATGCAAAGGAAGATGGGTAGTTAAAGGGAATCAAGGGCATTCAACATTGTAACGAGTTCCAATTTTGGGATACACAAATTGTTTTTTTTTTTTTTAATTAGTACCCACAGAGAGAGAGAGAGAGAGAGAGAGAGAGTCCTGTTTTGAGTCTGGCCCATTCTTGCTCCAAATCCATTGATCCAAATCCATGCCTACACATTGGGCGGTTGGGAATGGGAATTGATCATGATTATGAATTGTGATAATGTATTGGATATTTATTTACTGGGCCTTTGAATGTCATTTCTGAAATGGGGACCAGACCATAGCATGCACATAATATGTATGTACGGCCCATGTGACACATCCGGTGTGCTTTGTGCTTCCCAGCACCCAAACAGCTAACAATGTCAGACTGACTAGCTTCCTTCTTCAAGTTTTATGCACGTATTGATAGGACCAATTACTTTCATTTTCGTTCATATGTACAAAAGCTCTTCTGGCTTCAGTTGAGCCACAAGGTTTCTGCATCACCATTATAAGTAACTGTCTTGTCATTCTCATTAGATTTCCAACAGCTCCATGCATTCTCCATCTTTTCTATCTAATAAAGCACATATCTAATACTTCACCCTCCGTACTTTTAAGGTCTTATAAGCTTTTTAGTAGCATGGTAAGACAATTTTCAGGTTAATTAATGTATGTCTTTCTCATATGTCACCATAGACTAAATTTACAGCAAAACCATTGCTAGCCCGAAAAATGAAAATTAACTTTGAAGGAATCAATTTGATTGAGTGACAGATTGGAATATCATCAAAACTAAGCTCCATGCCCCTATTCATCATCACCACCATATATTGAACTTGGGACCGCAGTGTGTGGTGTAAGTGCATATATGTATATGTATTGTTTTCTGATTTTAACGGTGACTCGGATGTGAAAATGATACATGCCAATTCCAGCTATGCTTCCACAGCCCTCCCATTCCATTGGAAACATTGCTTTCCATCACTTTATTACAATTATCCCCATTGAACAATTTCCCAACTTCTGAAAATGTGATCCCAAACACAGTGATCATGATCCCAACTTAAAATCCTTGGGACTATATCTATATTATGATATATCATTGCATTTAGAAAGAGATGAGGTGTATTTCTACTTAGGAATGTCATACAATCGTAAGCTTTGAAAAATATTTATTATATTATTAAAAACTTCAGAACTTTAATAAGCGGGTCATGGCAACTTTTGGATCTCTTACATCGTTTAAGAGAAAATTACAAAGCCACTGTTAAAAGGAGTGTATCCCTATTGGTATTTAATTTATGTGTAAATTTACTTCTATCATGTGTTTCTTGCAATTCTGTGTGGGTTCGGTTTGCTTTTCAAAAAAAAAAAAAAAAAAAAAAAAAAAAAAAAAAAAAAAAAGAAAGGTATTGATAATTTTTTAATGTTTAGCATTTAGAAGTCAAATTACGTTTTTAAAAAATGAATAATATAACTTTTTAATTTTTGTTACTTCTGTTAAAAAAAGAAATCGTGCGAATGAATTTTTGGGTTTATTTCAAGGGATTTATGTCAAATTTTTTTAAAAATTATTGAATTTTTTGACTTTTGCACTAGAATGTTGGAGAGAAAAACCATTGGAATGGATTTTTGGATCTATTCCAACAAATTTATGTCAAAATTTTTGAAAGTTATTGAAAAATTTTTGATATTTCTAGAAAGTTATTAGGGTTGTGGAAATGTTATTGGAATTTATAAAAAATACATCGAGATTTGTAAAAATTTGTTAGGATATTTAGATATATATAAATTTATAGAAATTTCACAAAGTACGAGATGAACAAAACGAATTAAAGAATTTTAAGAAATTTTCAGAGTTTTTAAGAAATTTTTTAAATTTTTTAATAAACCAAATGCAATCTCTATTTGCAGAGAATTCTAAAATTAACTCAACTAATAAATTATTATTCTGTTTACTTTTCAGTGATAGCTAATTCAAGTTTACATTAAATAAAAACACATATAAATATCATTTAATTATAAAAATCATCATTAATATATTATTCTTACCTAATATAATTTTTTTTTAATTTATAATCACGGGTGGGAATGTATAATATTATATAATATATATATATATAACCCTACTTCCAAGGCCAAAACCAAGGCTGACATCGGATAGCTGTTGTGCCCTGTGACTCGGACACCTCCCGAACTTTTTTACGTCTCGCTGTGAGCTGCCGTTGTAGAATTCCTCATTAATTTTCAACAATTTAATCCTTGGTCGGTACCGACTACACGACCCTGTTAGCTGATATATATGCATGGAGCTTTCGAGTTTGCTTTTATCTAAGAGGGGCCAGAGGCGCATGGGATTGAACTCAGAGGAAGCACCTATGAAACATCTTTTCGGTGCATGATTTTTAAACCATTGTCAGTAAATGAAAAGTTACTTGAAATTATACCTTTCTACTATATATTGTCAGAATTTCGTGACTTCGCAGTTTTTTCTTTTTGTTGTTTTACTTTAAAATACATGCTCATATAAAATTCCTTCACGTTACTTCTAGTCTGCTTTCGGCCCCTTCGTGGCATTTTCTTTCGGTTGATTTGTCAACCGTTACTTTTTAATTGTTAGGTTCATTTTATAAAATTTTCAGTTCTCATTTATGGTTTTTATTTTCTTAAAAATTGAATATGAAAACTCATTTGATGGATTTATCTTCAAATTTCATAAAAATAAAAAATTATTTTTAAAATTTTTAAAAATTATAAAAATATAAAAAAATGTGTTTTCTCAAGTTTTCATTCTTCTCTACAACCACCACTGTCACCACCAATCACAAATCTTCTATCATCGGCTGTTTACGTCACTACTCAACCACCACTTTCGCCAGTCACCTTCAACTATTATTGGTCGCCAGACTACCTTCGACTACCACCTTTGTTGTGACCATCATTTATCTTTAACCATCGTTAATCACCAACTACCACTAACAACCAGCCACCTCTGGCTGATCATCACCTCAATCATTGGTCGCCGGCAGCCTAATTCCACTACCTCAAGTCAATAGCGGATTCAGAATTTTGTGCTAACGAAGTCAAATTAATAAGTAAAGACAATATATTTGACTTAAAAATAAGGACAAAACTTATAAATTGTTTAATGTATAGGGGCAATCTATTTTGAAAGATATATTTTATGGAGGCAAAAGTATAAAAATATTTTAAAAATTATTATACTATTTTCTACATAAATTTTATTTTCGGTGGGGACAAAATTTATAAATTGTTTGAGGTATAGGAGCAATTTGTTTTAAGGGATATATTTTATGGAAGTAAAAGTACAAAAATATCTCAAAAATTATATTATTTTTTACAAAAATTTTACTTTCAGAGGATCAACGTGAATCCACCAATGCCTCAAGCTACCAACTCTAACATGTGTCCTACCTAACATTATAACTATCTACAACAACTATGGCTAGTAAATGCGTTAATTTTTAAGTTTTGATTTTATTTTTTATTATAAAAATAAAAAAATACAAATTAAACACACAAATTAAAAATTGACTGATTTGTTAAACAGAATCTCACCATTGACGGTTTGTAAAGGGCATTTAAAGCTCATCGTATCCAAGTGGTGATTTTAATTACACAAAATTAAATGAAAAACCAAAAAGGTGTAATGATGAAAATGAAGGATTAGTTCGTTCTTCTAGTCATATGGTGAACCGGTTCGTTGAATATTGAAACTAGAAAGCAGAGATATCACAGCCCCGAAAGCCAGTGAGCTATCATGAGGGCTGCTAGGAACATTACATCACAATTATTCATTTGTATTAATTCCAATAATGCCATTAAATTATTTAAGAGGACCGTTCGTAGTCTGGTCCCATTAGATTGACGGTTGTGATGCAATTGCTGCGTTACACACATGATTAGCGACAATTCTCATGTGCTATACAGTCTTAAGGACTAGTAATCTGTCAATTTACACTCTCTATTAGTGGAGTCCACTACTAGGCATTCAAAGCCACTTCGATCAATTGGTTGGAGCCTCTTATTCTCTTTCAAGAGGTTTAATGTTTGAGCTCTCAAGGGCACGAAGTGTACAGAAGTTGGTAGGGGCAAAGATTTTTTAAATTGCCGTTCTATAAAAAAAAACTTTGGACAGTGACTTCGAACCCCATTAATGTAAAAGTTCGCAACTTATTATGATACATATTGAGAAACTATACTATCAGTTAAGTAATTGTTTAGAGTTTTACAAGTTAAGTTAAAATATGATTTGATAAATTTTTTTCATTTTTAGAGTGCAGTACAACCAACAAACTAAAAAAATAAAAATAAAAATAAAAGTAAATATTAAAAGTCTGTTCAAATGAATTCTAATGAAAGATTTTCACTTTAACGAGATCTTTGAATGAATTCTAACCTAGACTTTTTGATGAGGTAAAAAAAATTTTATAAAGATTTATATAAATTTATTACCAAAGATAGAAAAAGCTACCAACCGACCCAAGTGAAATTTTTTACCATAATTCCCCGACAGGTTAGCATTTATTTTTCACTTAATTCAACTTTAAACCATTACAACCAAGGCAGAAAAGCAAGGGCTGAGGGGTCAGCCTTCTACCTCAAAAGTTCAAATCTTTTTTTCTTTCACGTTGTCCTCATTTACATTGGGGTTGGCGCATGTCTGCTTTGTAACACTTGTTTCCTTGGGAACTGCTCGCTCAGAGTCAGATCCAAAAAGCACCCTGCAAATACATTACTGCGAGCATCAAATTCAAAGGCCCCTCGTCGAAGTTTAAACCATGTGCCATCTTTGGACATTGCCCCAATTTTCTTTCTTCACAGTAGTACGACTTTCTCAGCCTCTTTCAATTGTAAGGCAAAACAAGGGCATCTTCGATGGAAAAAAAAAAGAGTGCCCAAAAATCAAATTAAAATTGTAGGAGAAAACAGGTTACGGATTTTGAAGTTGAAATACAATTTTATTCTTCAGATTCATACCGAGATTTACCCAATAGTTGAAAATCTTTCAACTTCAACGAATTGACGGACATTCAAATGGATCTAAGAGCTGAAATTCAAGCGCTGCTTGTTTTGATGAATGGCACCACCGTTTTGTGGTGGTCTGCCCTTTGGTTTTGTAACCAAATCATTTGCATTTCATTGGCCCATAGACATGGCCATCATGCTAAATGTGGCGCCTTTGTATTGGTTTTGACTATTAGATCATTCATTCTCAATCATGTCACAGAATACAGTGGGTGGACGATGATTATTAACAAGAAGAGTTGCTACTTACATGCATCTAGTGTGAGAACAAAGAGAACGTAAAGCAAAAAATCAACAAGAGAGAGAGAGGGTTTTTCTTTTTCTTCTTCTTTTTTCCTTTTTTTTTCCAACTATATATATATGTAATCTAAGACCTATTTGGAGAGTTTGGTTTAGGCATTTGTCCCTGAGTGATTATTATGAGCTAGGCTGCAATTTTCTCAAAGAGGCCCAGCCTATTATCAGCAAGTCTTGACTTGTAAGCGGATTTCTTGTACTCAAACCAGGTGAATTCTTTGTACAAGCTGTCTCCTCCTTTCATTAGGGAAGGCAATGGAGCTATCTTTTCACTCAAGGGTGGTCCTCCAAAGAAGATCATTGAAACCCTTGACTTCCAACTGTTGGCCACAACCCTGTGCCTAACACTCTTGAACTTCCCGTTGGTCATCACCTGCTCAATTAACCCACCAAGCCACCAAAAACAATGAGCACGTTTGCAGCTTAACAAAATAAAAAAAAATAATATAAAATTTTATAAATCTCTACAAAATTTTATAAATTTCTACAAACATAAAATCTGAAATTATAAAATTTAAATTTTTTACTCACTGCACAAAATCTAATACCGTAAAATTTAAATTTTTTATTCACTACACAAAATCTGTAACATTAACTTTTTATTTTTTACAACTCCGAACAAACCTAAATAAATAAACACCGTTAAACAAATTCAGAATATATGACCCATAAAGACACTGACTTGCAAAAAGCATCTTTTTATTACATAAAAATATGCTAAAAATGGTAATTAGAATGAGACATAATACTTATGACTCCATTACTTAAAAATAATAAATTCATATATAAATCTATTTTATTCTCAAATCTTCCATTAATAGATTATTCTAATTTTAATTTCTCATAAATTCTTATGGTTGAATAGCATTTTGTTTAAAAAAACAATATAGAGAAGAAAAAGGAAGGTAGTGAAAAAAAATAAAAAATAAAAAATGCTATCGGGGCTATAAAAAATTACTAGAAAGTGAAATCATTAATGAGAGTAGTGCACATTTTTATAGTTTTATTACTTTAAAATGATATGTTTACAAGTGTCTACGTAATTTTTAAATAAAAAATGCTATACTTACACTTTTTTTTACACTCTTATTTATACTTTATTGATGACAGCGGGTAGTCACCAGTTCATTTCATTTAAAATCATTACAACCATAAGATATCTATTTCATCTTACAGTTGTGATGATTTTGAACGAATGAACTAGTGATTAACCATCTTCATCGGTAGAGTATAAATAAGGGTGTAAACTTGGTATTTCTATTTTTAGATTCGTTTTCCGGTATTACTATGGGAAAACTAAAGCAAGTGGCTAGTGTTGTTTATGAAAATATTAAAATGTGGAGTAAAAAAAACGGAGGAAATTAAATTACAAAGGAACTGCATGCGTGTACCTGCAAGGAATCACCAACGTTGATGAAGAAGGAGTTCTGGTCAGGTGGGACAGAAATCCAGTTGCCATCATCTCTCAAGGAGATTTGAAGGCCAGAGGTGTTGTTGGATCTGAGGATAGATATGATCTGTGGGTCAGTGTGCTCTCCAAAACCAATCAAGTTTCTACCGTTCATATCTTGGAGGAGTTGCTGTGGGCATGGAGGGTAGTGATTCAGCCTGAAAACAGAGTCACTCTGCTCATCCATCAACAGCTTGCTGAACACATTCTTTTCCTCAATCTTCAACCCATCAGCCAAAAGCTCGAGAACCTCACACCCCATTCTCTTCACAGCTGACACATAATCATCCACCGCACAACTTCAACCGACCAACCACCCAACCAAAAACAAAACATTGACTTCAGTAAACATTAATTTACTAAAAAAAAAAAAAATTAGATGCTCTATATTAATGAACTCTGTATTGAATTCGAGTCTCACCGGAATGTTTCTGGGTCTTGCCCGAGAATTGGTGAAAATCTCTGATAGTTGAATTGTGGGCCGGTGGTGAGGAGGAGGTATTCGAGCCAGCCGACATCGCCGTTGGGTCCAATGCTCTTGTTTCCATAGCCGAAGGGATTGAGAGGCCCTGCTTTCTCCTTTTCCGACAGTGGTAAGGAGAAGAATTTGACGGCTTCCGATTCCAGCTTCGTGATGAACTCGGTCGGAACTCCATGGTTGATCACCTTGAAGAACCCAAACTCCTCGCACGCCTTCACCAGGAGGTTCTTGGAGTCGGGTTTCGAGAGGTCTATCAGCGGAATACCGGGGAAGAATGTCGTGGTGGGTTTGCACGTTTTGATGACGGACCAGTGTTCGATTGCTGGTTTGGACAGAAACACCATGGCTGGTTGTTTCGTTTGATGGTTGGTGGATTGAATGAAATGAAATAAAAAGAAAAAGGAAAAAAAAAAATCAGAGATGGGTTTACTGATGAATGAGAAGGGTGATTGTTGTGATATATAGCAGAGAGGCATATGAACAATGGCATAAGGAGTGCTTGGCTACTTATAGGAGAGGTGGAGAAGTGGGGGGACTTTAAATTAATAATACATCTGCAAAAAGAGGACTAGAACAAAAAATATATATATATTTATTTATTTTCATTTAATATATCAATATTGTTCTGAAGTTTGATTTATTTGGGAGTTCAATTTTCAGCCAAAAAAAATATATATATATCAAATTTTATTTTTTGAATATTTAGTAAAATACTAATTTTTGTTATTTTTTATTTAAGTACAACAACTTAGTTAACTTAAAAATTATTTAAGATTATAAAAAATTACTAAAAATTTAACAAACACTAAGGTTCCGTTTGGGAATCACCTAGTTAACTCCTAATCGGCTACTTAGGTTTTTTGTCTTTTTCTGCAATTACTAAACCTATCCTCTTATATTTTAAATTTTTTTTAAATTATAAAGGGTAAAACTGTCAAATTAAACGGAAAAAAAAACTAATTACAAAAAAATTGGCTTTTTTTTTTTTTCAAATACAAAAATAACTGACTTTTTTTGTAGCTAGTTACAAAAAAAACCAGCTAAACTCCTTCCCAAACTAAATCTAAAAGTTACTAAAAATTACTACTTATTTCATCAAAAATACCAAAAATTATAACTAGTGACTTTTATAAAAAATATAAAAAATTACTAAAATTTAGATTTTCAAGCAAATACTTTTGTAATAAATTTATTTAAACTCTATTAAATCAAATTTTAAATCATAAATTCAAATTTGTTATATAATTAAATTTAATCAAATTTTGACGTAATTAACTAATCCTCGATTGATAAACTTAGGGGGTGTTTGGGCTGCAATAAAACACTGAAAAACTCTTAAAAATTCTAAAATTCTCTACTACTTTTTACACATTCACACCTATTACAATTCTAAAAAAAATTACATAACTTGAGT
>JAVXUM010000037.1:19628435-19639032 GCA_035590655.1 Pouteria glomerata
CGGTGTATGGATATATGTAATTGTATCCATGGATTTTTATATAATTAAATATTTTAAATTTTAATAAATATATAAACAACTAATTCATTTTAAAATTTTATTAATTTTAAATTAATACATTCATTTATATTAACAATTTCGTATTATGACTAAGTCGCATTCTCTTCTCATGTATAATATTAATATTCTTAATTAAAAGGACTTATTTTGCAATCGCCAAAGTAGTTTTTTTTTTTTTTTTTTTTCCTTTTAATGGGTATATGTTTTGCAAAATATCATTGAGACACTGTTTGGTTTGTCAACAAACAAAAAAAATCTAAGAAAATTTTTAAAAATTTTTAAAATTTATTCACCTTTTACCTCACTGCACGAATTACGAACTCATAACTTTTCTCATTTTATCTTATTTTATCTCACTCCAAATACATTCATATTATATCAAAAATTTCATATATGATAAAATCATATTCTCTTCCCATGTCTAATATTGATATTCTTAATTAAAACGACTTATTTTGCAATCATCAAAGTAGTTTTTTTTTTGTTTTTTTCCCCCTTTACTAGGTAAATATTTTGCAAAATATCATTGAATAGATTCTCATAAATAAAGTAGGTTACTATAACACTGCACATCTTCAGTGACCAAAAAAAAATTAATCGTTAAAGTTTTTTTGGTCACTAGAAGTTTCCATGACTAAATTAAATTTGATCGGCATTTGATTGGTAAATATTGGTGGAAGAATGTATTGGTGACCAAAGTTTTTCCAAAAGTTCTTTTTTAACGATTAATTGGTCACTAAATCTAAAACAATTTGTGAAAACTTCACACTATTATCATGAAGTGCTTTCAATTTTTAGATTTTAAACTAAACTGTTCAACCTAAAAACTTTTTTTTGTAAATTTTCGTTGTTTTTGTTGTTGGATATATTTTAACTTTTATTTTTTTTTTTTTTTTTTAAGTATCAATGTTTTACCAAACGTTTAAAAAAAATAACTTCCTATTAGATAAATAATTTTTTGTGCCAAAGTTGCTTAACAAACGCGAAAAAAATTAAAAAAAAATGCTAATTCTTTATCACAAGGGTGAATCTAGAATTTTTACTAAGAATGGACATCGAGCACCAAATACTTAAAAATAAAATAATAAGTGAGGATAATAAGTTAAGTCAAGATTAAGAGTAGGAGATAAACAATGTTATTTTTAAGGAGAGATAAAATTACTTACGAATATTAAATCAATTAATATGCTTTTTACAGTTTAATAGTTAACCAACTTATTTAGTAGTACCTAAGATTTAGTAGAAATATTTCTTGTTACTAAAAAACAATTACTATTTATAGAATTTATTATACTATATATATGTTATATTTCTTGATGTTATGCATAAAAAATTTCAATAGTGTAGTTGGAGAATACATTTTATTTCACCAAAAATTGTTATGTTTGATTCTTGTAAACTCTAGTAGTGTTTAGATGGCACAAAAGCACAATAAAAATATAAAAATTTAATATAAAAGTGATATATAACAAAATTGAATTGAAAGAAGGTACAAAAAAATTTGTAAAAGTTGATGAATTTTATTTAATTTTAATAAACCAAACACCCCCTCCAATTGTGTTGAAAGATTTTGAATTAATCTTAACTGTTGAAAGATTTGAATCAATCTTAATTTTTTAATAATGCCAAAATACCCTAATTTTGAATTAATTTAATTTTTTAATAAAATTAAAATAATAAGGATGTTTTGGTATTTTTAAGTCCAAAATCATGGGGTCACTTACCCCCTTACTTCAATGTAGCTCCGCCCATGCTTTATCAAATACAAAAAATTACGCTCACACAAAATTAAAAAAGTTTATTTTACCAAACAAGCCCCCAGGACAAAATTTACTTAGGGGTCAAGTCTTTGTGCTACAAACACTTACAACATATAAAAAGAAAATGATATATACATTTTTTCATTAATTTTTTTTATCCCATATTACCTCATTTATTAAAATTATTGTGGAGTGAAAAAAAAAAATTAATAGAGAAGTGCACATATTTCTACGCTACATAAAAATGTTTATAAAAACATTTATAGAAGAGCGTTTACTCCCTTTTGAGTAAAAGTTAAGAATTCAAATTGAAAATGTTTACAGTAGAAAATATTTCATTTAATGAAAATACTTATATGCAAACACTGTTGCTTCTATTTGATCGTAATAAAGATCAGCTTCCTTCTATATATATATTATATGTATTGCAATAAACATAATTGAGGTCGAAAAAAAAAAAAAAAAACTCACCAAACTATTATACCCACCTAGTTAAAACTATAATCCTTGCAGTGACTACTCTGTTGACCGTTGACTTTTATAATATAATCAGAAGCTACGTCAAAACTTAAATTTATTACGAGATAGAATTTTTTTTCAATTCTTGCGAAAGATAAAGGCAGAAACTGTAGATTAAAACTCCACAAAATTGGATAGAAGACTTGATGCGTAGAACTAAATTAGTAATCATATATCGTTCTACTTTATTGCCTTAGAAGTCGACATCAGCTTAAATCTTATGTCCACAACAAAAAAAAATAAAAAGGCCTCAAATGATACGATTTCATTCCAACTTTTTAGATTATCACAAAAGTTTTGAAATCATCTTATATATATTAGCCACATGACTCACCTAAACCTAAGTTAAATTATTTATATATTGACTTATTTTCTCATTTCAATTTAAGACATTTAAGTGTCATTTGATATATACCTATTTGAGCTCATTTTTATTTTACATTTTTGATATCAAACTAAACCAAACTAAGCATTTTTTCACTAAGTAGGGTCCACCTATCTCTGACTTTAGTAAGCTTGAATATCTCTCTTTCGCTTTCCCTAGTGTCAAGTCGCCTATATAACTCCTCAAATGATTTTGCCGTAGCATTTTTGAAAGCAAAAAAAAAAAAAAAAATTTAAAATACATTTAGTCATTTGTATTTTCAAAATTTAGAAAACAGAAAATGAATTTACACATGAAATGCAAAATAATAAAAAAATTATTTTGAACGTTTTAAACCAAAAAAAAAAAAAAAAAATCTCATAACACAAAAAATAAAAAATATTAAATGTGTTCTCTATTTTTCATGTTTTAGGATTTCCAAAACATATTAAAAAAATAAATAAATAAAAACAAAAAAATAAAAAATAAAAATACAAACCAAATACAATCTTACTTATTCTAGTATAATGTCAAATAATCAAGCACCGCCTTTGAATTTAAGACATTTGGGTGCTATAATATAATGTCAAAGTGTTAACTGCTAACTCCTCAAATAATGATGAGGTATCTTTCCTTACTTTTTAATACCATATTAAAATGCTAGCCATCACCTTTTTTAGTAATTTAAACTATTAAGGAGGGAAATTATTTTATTAATTATATTGACTTATTTCCACTCAACAAATATCAACAGAAGAGCAAATGAAAATAAATATTATATAGGAATACTATTCTCATTTTGTCAGAATAACTTATCCAAAAAATTGTTAAAATAATGTATTAATAAAAATTTTGTAATTAGAACATATGAGGATTTTTATTGAAAGTGACAATTTTAAAAATCTTCACATCATTTCAGCAACTTATTTTGACCAACTTTTTTTTTTTTTTTTAAAGGATATCATTTTCCATACCACTATACAATTTGAATCACTATTACGCTATCGATGGCCTATCACCATTTCACCCTTTTAGTTGTAACATTTGATGTTTGATTTGATCAGCCAAGCAATAAATTCGTCCAAACGTAACAGCATATTCGACATTCCACACAGCAAATAAAGAAACACGAAAGCACATATCATACCATACCATATCAATCCTTGCAACAGCACCCAAACCTTCAAAATCAACAGTGCCGAGAAAGCTGCTGAAAAACATCATAACATGATCAATACGTTCTTATTTGTAACTTTATTACTTCATTAAGTTATCCTTAAATCAAAAAATAACTAAAAATAACACCTTTGAAATCTGTCACAATTGGAATAACACTTGAAAAGACACAGGCAATAGAGGGCATTTACATTATAAGCATGAATATGAATAGCGAAACAGGTGACACTACAACTGGGAAGGAATCTGTACTGGATTGAAAGGGAACTAGCAAGGCAGAGATCCACCATAACTATTCAGATGAGAATAAATATATATAATTAAAATTTAAAAAAAAAACAATAAATTGGTCTTTAATTACATCACCGTCTCAACAACATCATTCTTTCTTTTTCTTGAAAGAAAAAAAAGTTATGTTCCTTCTCGCAATCTAACCATTTCATTAACTTTGCCGGAAAGATCTAACTAGTATTCATGTAATCAGTCCCTAGTAGAATGCAGATTTTCTTTTCAAGAAACTGCCACCTTTTCATGCTAATGATATCAAATTTGGGCATTCTGAAACATTTAAACCTATTAAGCAACAGTTTACTCATCTCAGTGACTCAGAGAAAGGTATAGTTTCTTCAAAATATTCAATTCCCTACATTTTCCGCACAAATGTGATCACAGATCGCACTCCATCGTAATTTGAAAATGTTAGTTTATTCATTGTTATACAGCCTTAAAGCAAAAGGCTTGACAAGAAATCAGCACCTAGGGACATAACAGTATAAGCATGAATATGAACAGTGCAACAAGTGACACTACACCTGAGGAGGCATCTACACCGGAATGAAAAGCAACCACCATTTTGGGTACAAAAGTATCCTCAGATAAGCATGAATATAAGAAAATTGCATCAAAGGATACCAAATAGTGAACTGGACAAGACGTGCACCTGAGTCAAAAACAATGTGAAAGGAATGCAAGTTGTTTACCCATAAGGCTTCAGTGTTTCCAACGAACGAGGTATATCATTCCATCGTCTTGCAATAAAAAGGGAAAGAAAGGGCACCACAATGCACAAATCTTAGCTTTAATTTCATTGACTTCATCTGAGAGATCCAACTAGCATTCTTATATCAGCTAGAGACACTTTCCAGACACATTTAAACTTGCTAATTAACAGTTTACCCACAGCAATCTCCAAATAAACACCTTTGATGGTTTGTTCTTATATAGAAATAAAATTGAAGTAATTTTGAATTGATGAATCAAGTAGCTCTTTCAAATGGCTCTGTATGGAAAATGATTGAAAAGATGCAGTTCAAATTACTAGGTAAACACAATAAAATGATTTCATGTTCACAAGGCATTCAAAAGCAAAATCTTTATCAAACTTGAGACGAAAGAGAATCCATAGCTGGTACTAGTTTTATCCTACACCGAGTCGATTGTTGTAGTCTTGTAGATACCCTTAATGCTGCCCACATAGAACGTCCCCAAGATCCATATGTCAGCCTTGAGAGTCAGCATTTTGGATCCATCCCCCTTTATGAGCATGCTTGTGACACTGCATGCAGTATGTCTCGCCCATCAATTGCTTAAGCCATTCAGATGGCAAATTGCCAGTATCCATGTGCCGCCCTTGTGAGGTGGCATTTGGATCTATTCCCCTAGCCCATCAATTGCCTGAGCCATTCAAGTGGAGCATTCCCTGGATCCACGTGTCGCCCTTGTGAGGCAGCATTTGGATCCATTCCCCTCCTTAAGCATGCTTATTAGCAGTGTGTCTTGCCCAAAAAAATCTTTTTATTTCTTACTTTATTCAAATTTTTGAAAAGAAAAAACAATTAAAAAAAATTGATTGTTAAGGGAATGAATATTTTAATGCAGTAGGGAATAGTTTAAGAAAGTTGTAGAGTCAGTTGGATAGGAAACTGTAATTTAGGGAAATTGTTTAGAGAATATGATGTGAATATCCCAAGTATAGGGAATAAAGCCTTGAAAGAGAAGTCACTCAAGACCATTTATAGAGATTAATGGATTATTGGCCAATTATGTGTTGTGAGAGGGTACTTGTGCGAGGATAGCTGGCAAGCACCTGTCTAGGAAGGGAGACAATCACTCTCGGATAACTCAATTAGCTTCCCCCATAGGAAGAGTAAGACAACCAAGTGATAGAGACGTGCAACCTAATGAGCATGAGACAACTACCTAGGAAGTTGGGAAGTATTAAATGCTTGGATCTCTCTCTCTCTTACTCTCTCTCTCTCTCTCTCTGAGCTAGCCAAGGGTAGCCCTTCAAGGAAAGGGTCAGTACTTTAGGTGGTTCCATACAGGCGAATGAGGTTCATCTGGTGAACCTGTATTCTTGACCAATAAAAAAGAAACCAGGAATTGAAGCCACTCGTAAAAGTTCAATGAACTGAATCTCAATAGTAGATTAATTTGCAAGTAATAACTCATACAGAAATTAAGCAGTTGGGTAAGGAACAGGATATATGATTCCAATTGACACACGCCTGCTTCTCTTACATCCCTAGCAAAGCCGACTGTCAGAACTTGAGTGAGCAAAATTATCAAATATTGTATAACAAAACATGCTATACCGTTGATTGATTGGCATTTCCTATTCTCTCTTCAATTTTTGATTCTGGTTGACTTTGATGAGCCACATCATAAGTCGCATGGAGACCAACTAACAGATAGTAAACTAGCATTACAGCACTGCATATAAAGAACCTCAAGAATGACTCCCTACCCAATGATCCAATCAGAAATACGTTCATCCCAATCGATAGAGATGGCAACCATGGAACAAGTGGAACCCCCCAAACCTTTGGAGCCCTCCGCTTCGGAAGCAGCAGCAGCATTCCCAATGTACCCACGAACCAAAACAGACCGGCAACCAAGTACCCTATCCATCCCCTCCTACTAGAACTCCAAAGCACTGCTATTCCAATTGAGGAACCAATAATAACAAATAAGCACACAAGGAATTTAACCAAATCATGCTTTGGAGTAACATCTTTTACATAATATCGCCTCACAAGCAACGCAACAGCCATAAGCATGAAAATGGAGAGGGTGCTAAATGAAAAAACACTCGACAAAACATCCAAACTAGAGAAGAAGGCAACAATGCAGCTAATTACGGTTACCAATAGAGTAGCGTAAATTGGGGTCCCGGTTTTGGGATGAACCAGAGCAAACCAGGGGGGAATCATATGCGCTCTGGCAATCTGAGTAGTGTATCGAGCTTGTCCCATGGACCCAACCAGCATGCTTGTGGTCATTCCCTTAAGAGCAACAATGCTCACCAAGTACTTAGCCCATTTCATCCCAATTCTCTCAAATGCCGCGGAATAGGCTGCATTTTTATCAATCTGAGTGTAATTGATCATCATGACCAGTGCCAATGCCATCAAGCAATACACAACAGTGATCATGGAAATTGATCCAACCAAACCCACTGGTATATCCCTGGAGGGTTTCTTTGTTTCTTCGGCCATGGTGGCCACAATGTCGAATCCTGCATAAGACCAGTATACAACTGCTGCTGCCTTGAAAACCCCCCCAGCTCCATTGGGAAAAAATGGCACCAAATTAGAACTATTGGAATGAACAAACCCTACAACTATGATAAACACTATAACCAATGAACTAAATATGGAGCTAACCCAATTCAAACAAGAGGTTGTTTTGGTTCCAGTCATTGCTATGGTGTTAGCAATTGCTAGTACTGCAACAGCAATTGGGTCTAAGAGATTGAAACCTTTCGAGAACTTGTCGACTCGAATTCGGAGGAAGTTTGAGTCAGGTTTGAACAAGCTGGCGAAGTAGGAAGACCAGGCGCGGCCCAGTCCGGCGGCGCCGACCACCGCCTCCAGGAGAATGTTTCCGGCGGCGATGAAGGCCACGAAGTCGCCCAACTCCACCCGGAGGAAGGAGAAGGAGCCGCCGGCGGCGGGGATCTCGACGGCAAACTCGGTGTAGCAGAGAACGGAGAGCAATGCAGAGAGGCCGGAGGCCGCATAGGAGAGGACGATGGAGGGGCCGGCGTCGTCGTGGGCTTCCTGGCCGGTGATGACGAAGACGCCAGAACCGACTACAGATCCAAAACTGAGCCAGATCAGATCCCACCAGTTGAGGCATCGTTTCATCTCGTTCTCGCTCTGCTTCCGGAGATGAACGAGTTCGGCGGAGTCGGAGGAGCGGCCGGCGAGGCGGTCCTTGAGGCGGTGGCATGTCTGGGAGAGTGCTGTGCGGTAGGAAAGGAAGCCTTGAAAGGAGTCTTCGGGGAAGAAGTCTTGCTTGCTGAATCTCCAGTAGGATCGTTGCATCGTGTGCTCAGTTTGGCCGTCCATGGCCAATGGTCCCCCGGGATGACGGAGAATCTGAAAAAGCAACGGAGGACCGTTTGTGAGTTTAGTGGGAGAGAATTGAGGAGGAGAAAATAAACATTTAGCTAGGAATGAAAGAGAAAATAGGAAAACGACGATTCTTTTCTTTATTTGTTTGAAAGCTAAAGGAAAAAGTATAAGTTTTTTTCTTTACTTGTGAGTTAATAAGAAATAAAAGAAAAAAAAAAATGTGTAGTGTTATGTTATTTTTAAACTATTTGAGAAATTTAGAATGTAAAATTTATTTAATTTTAAGATTTATTTATAATTTATTTTTTATTTTCATTTTATAGGTAAATATGTTATTTTAAAAATTTTATCTATTTTTTATTCTCTTCAATTCTTTCTATTTTTAACAAGACGAAAATTTTAAAATTTTAGTACTCATTTTTTCTACTATTTTTTTCTCCTTAAAACATCTCACAAATAAGCAATTAAATTATAAATCTCATAAACAAGCAATTAAACTATAACTCTTACTTTTTTTTTTCATTTTTTTAACTTATTTTTTTTTCCAAAAAAATCTCACAAACAAGCAATTAATTCTAATTTTTTTTTTTTTTTTCCATTTCACTATATCCAAACAGGTTAAGATACTCAACTGATGAAGAATCTTAAATAGATTATAAATATATTACGAAACTATTTTGTAGCTCAAAACTCATTAATTATTATCAATTTTATATAATTTTTTAATTTAATTTCATCACATCATTTTTATATTAATATTTTGTATGTTATTTATATTTTTTTGCTATCGAAACACTGCCTACATTAATTAATTGGATGTTTATCTCCAATTTCTTTGAATTTGGGACATTAATTTTTATCTACCACTAGCGATATATTTAAATTTTCTACTAAAACTTAGATTAAAAGGATTTTTCTACTTAAAGTGAGTACCGTATGAGAGTTTAGGAGACAATGAGGAAGAAAAAAAAGATAGCATTTGAAATTTTATAAATTAATATAAATTTATAAAATTTATACTCTCATACTTTATACTTTAATTAAAAAATTTAAATTTTATAAAAAATTCTAAAAGTTCGTAATAATTAAAAAGAACTCCAAAATCGCCATTAATTAAGAGTGAGGTGATAAAAAGAAAAGTAATCATATTTTTTTTATTCATTTGAAAGTTAAAAAGGGAAAAAATAATAACTTTTATTTCTTTATTTGTGATAAGAAATAAAAGAAAAATAAAAATAAATATGTATTGTTATTTTGTAATTAAATTTTTAAAAAATTAGAGTGTAATCAATTTATTTAATTTTAAGATATATTTGTAATTTATTTTTTTATTTTTATTTTATTAATAAAAATATTATTTTAAAAGTTTTATTAATTCATTTTTCTCTTCTTTTCATTTTCTTCAACTTTTGAAAAAATAAAAATTTTAAAATTTTAACACTCACTTTTCTTCTCATTTCTTTTTAATTTTTTCACTTGGGAAACTCACAAAAAAAAGATTGATTCTAAAAGATTTTTTTTTCTTTTAATTTCACTCCATCCAAATAGAGTAAATTATTCAACTATTGAAGAATCTGTTGAAGATTACAAAAAAGCTATTAATTCTAAAAGATTTTTTTTCTTCTTTTCTCTTTTAGTTTCCCTTTCTCCAAACAGACTTATTCAACTATTGAAAATTTTGAAAGAGATTACAAATATATTGCATTGATTAGTCTGACGTTTATCTCTAATTTGTTCGGATTGGGACTTTAATTTTTCTCTACTGCCAGTGCTCTATTAAAAGGGTTTTTCAATTAAAACACTTTACTTATCAATTCACCAATCTTCCCGGGGTTTTGTGTCTTTTGACAACAAAGAAACTAGATTTAAAAAATAGTTTCTTATTTTTTTATTTAAAATGTCAATTTTATTCTTGCCATACGCAAAAATCAAAAGAATGCTTACGAGAGTATATTTGTAATTTTAACGTGATGTATTTTTTTTTTATTTATGTTAAAAAACTAATAATTAACTTTTATTTCTATTATCAAACAAAACCTTAGAATAGTAATTTATAATACGCCCTTTCCTCAAAACTCTGGTAAGTGAGGAATCACCCAAATAAGAATCGAACCTTAGACTTGGATAGATTATCCAAACCTTAGGCTCAGCTCCCATTTCACTGAGTTAACCCTTGCGGGCAGATTTAATAAATTTTATTTGTTGAAAACTGCTATATAACGGCCTAAAAATGGACTATCGGGGAGTACCTAATAAGTCCCTATCACAGTTTAGATAAATACCGCTAAACATCAACACAACCATCAAGCCATACTTATATATCCCTAACTCCACGGCCATATAGCCGGATCCATTCACAC
>JAVXUM010000037.1:19702332-19751222 GCA_035590655.1 Pouteria glomerata
ATTGCGAAAAGATTCGTACGAGTGATTCGCAGAGAGTCTTAGTAGAATCTTGTAACCCGTTGATAGTAGGGATTCATCAATAAAAGGTTTTTCTCCCTGTGATAGGGTTTCCTTCATTCTCTGGTGTTATTTATTTATTGCTAAGGGTTGATTGCTTGGTTTGGGAATTTCAGCTTCGACTGTATATGTTATGTGGAGAGAAAGGAATAAACGCATGAATGAAAACTTCTTTTTGGATTTTGGTACAGTAACAACGATGATCATTGATCTTGTGAGATCAAGAATTTGGGACTCTGGGCAATTTCCTAGGTCCCTTGTTAATTAACATTTGGCTTAAGTTTGGAAGCTGCCTGAGGAAATTTTGCTTTAAGTTGTGTTATGATGGTTAAATGCCGCGGGTGATACTTGTTAATGTAAAGGAAGCAGCTGAAATTTATTGTTGTTTGGTTGCACAATTTTGTGGCTGGATCCAGTTGCTATCTCCTTGTTGCTTTGGGCTGTATGCTCTGTCCTTGTTGTTTTGCCCCTTATGTTGTGTTTGTTTTGAGAGATTGGATGAGGAGAGATAAGTAATATTATAGAATAAGATATGAGATTGAATATAATATGAGATTAATTTTTTATATGAAATTATTTTTTTGATATTTGGTTGGTAGGATATAAAATAAGATAAAAGATTTGATATGTGATATGACAGAAAATAATTTTAAAGTTTTAAATCTTGATAAAAAACAAATCTGAAAGTGGAATATTAATAATACCACATCTTTCAAATTAGTCATCTTGTATTTTGTTTTACTATCAATCCTGCTGAATTACTAATTTCGATCACCCAATTTGTTAACAAATATTGGTTTCGGAGGAGTCCACGAAGTAACAGTCTAATCTGACCTTCCTACCCCGAAAACAAACGCCCTTAGTGTTTGGGTATTGGCAATAGTATGGTCTGGTCTTTTTGACTTTGATATGAGTTTTTCATATCATTCCATGGCTTGTTTTGAGCTTTATTATAAAAACGTGGCATACCTCTAAAATTTTGTAATTTTTTTTTTAATATATTTACTTTCACTTTTCAATGAGCTTTATTGTAAATACGAGGGTGTATCCCTAAGATTTTGTAATTTTTTTTAATATATTTACTTTCATTTTTCAAAAAAAAAAATAAAAAGTATATTTTTATACTTTTTAACATGCATGACAAGCTATTGAGAAAATTTAAAAAAAAAAACGAATTTTTAATTGAAAGTTGTACTTTAATGAATTAAAAATTAAAAATATATAAATTATTATTGCACTTTAGTAGTTACATAATGTTAAACTAATTGCGCTAAATTATATGTGTGAGTAAAAATTTATATATTTAAAATTTAAGAATTTTAGGTGGTTAATTTAATTTTTTCACTTCCAAAATTTATTTATTTATTTTTTGAATGAACCTAAATTATTCATAAATTAATAAGTCGTTAAATAAAAAATTTATAAATATTGAAAAATAATTTTTGCATTTAATTGCAGCAAACCCCATCAGCACCAAAACATTTTCATTGGTTAGACCGCCAACTTTGCCCGTCTTTGTGCTCATTTCTTCCTCTCATAAATCGCCCAACTTTCGTTGATATCTCCGTCGGCCCTCTCCCTCACATTACTTATAAATCTTTGGGCACCCATTTTCTCATCTCGTTCCTATTAGATCAATCTCATACCGAATAAATTAGTTCACACACACATATCTATATCTATACTACAAATCTACATTACAATGGCGGCAGCGATGTTGCAGAGTATTGGGATAGCGTCTGCATCAGCTCTGCCACCCTCCGCATCTACGGATCATCATTCTAACAGACATAATCATAATAACGTCTCCTCTCTCCGCTTACCACCAGGTTTGCTTAATTTTTTCTTTACCCTTTGTTTGGTTACGGAGAAAACCAAGGAAGGCAGAGAAAATTGAAACAACCCATTCTTCAATTTTATTACTTGGTTGAGCATTATTCATTTATTTTTTTTCAATATTAGTGATTGGTTTAATCTTTCATCAGTCATCCGATATGCCGGAAGATTGAATCCGGGTTCGATTCTCGGAGGCTGCAGAACTGGAAGATTCGTTACAAAAGCAGCTACTGTTAGTTTACCAGTTTGTCTTCCCTCATGTTGGCATTCATTTCTTCGGTATCACTACAACCTAATACTTTTTAATAATATATTTTTTTTTAATTATTCTCTTTCTCTTATAGGCACAGGCCCAGAATGATTCAACGTCCACTAATTCAAAACCTGGGTAATTTCTTGTTATCTTCTTGTTGGAATGCAAGGCTTCTTATTTCTGTTTGTTTGCTATTATTGGGCCCTAGGTCACTATTTAAAGCACATAGCAGAGTCTAGAGACGAAATCAGGAAATTTTGTTTGTCTGTGTGTTGGGTCATTGGGTTTTTTGGGGGGTGGAGGCGCAAAAATACACGTTCCATGGTTAAGAAAAATGCTCTAGAAATTTAGCAACACTTAAAGTAAAATTCATGTTCTTAATTACAATAACAATTGATATTTTTTCATTTTACATGAACTAACCTTGTACCTTTTGATTCTTCTTTTTTATTTTATTTTTTCCAGTTTCTTAAATATTATTTAATATTCGGTTGTTCATAATGAGTTTCAAATTTTAAAACATTTAGACTAGGAATATTTTTATATCCTTAAATTTATGTGGTGAAGATTAGTTAGGGGCCTTCATTGGTGATCCGGGCTATTTCAAGTTCGATAAGACCTCATACCTCGATTTAACATTGCATACTCCAATTGAGATATTGTAGAACAAGCTATTGCAGATATATATATATATATATAAAAAGGAAAAATTAGAACCAATTATGAACTACACCTTTTTAAATTTGGGACTGTTTTCTTTTTCTTTTCATTTTTTTTTTTTTTTTTTTTTTTTTTTCAACAAGTAATGGATTGGGTTATCTATAAATGATAAAATTAGTTGGGTTGTCAAAATTTGGACGATATATAATAATTGAGAAAGAATATTCAAATTTTACGGAGATTGATCCATAGCATAAAAAATTTTGGACTCAAAAATTTATATGTACTAATCGAATTTTCTTGAACCGATTAAGTATAAAATGTTTTGACTTAAAAATTTATCCTCTTCCACTTGTGCACTGAATAAGTAGAGACTAGCATAAAGGTTTAGGAGGCTTTCTATCCCCTAATCTTGCAAGTTTCGCCTTAAATGCTCAAGCCATAGAATTTCCCCATTGTTAAACTCACAAAATTCTGCCACAAAGCCATCTCTTCGGGGGAACAGCTCACACAAGCATGTGTTTCCTGCTATAATTTATCTGGTCTCCTCTCCTAACCTCAAAGGAAATTTACCAAGAGAATAAATCCAACATATTGCAGATGAACTTCCAAGGGTTCTAGGGGAGCTGCAGTGCCAAAATGAAGGTTCTAGATTTGGTTTTAATGATCTAACAGTCTTAATTTGATTTAGTTAAAGTTAATTTTAAAATAAAAGTAAAAGTTAAAGAAATCTGATTGGAAGACAATCAATACAGAATATAAAAAGTCACATGTCATAAGAGTGCAATCAAATCTAGACCCTTCATTTTGGCACTGCAGTCCCATAGAACCCAACTTCCAACTTGTACCTTAAGCTCCTTTAACTAAACCTATCGTCCGTTCACCCCTAACACATATGGAGCCACAAATACCTTCCTTCAAAGGTTGAGAGACTTGCATGCGAATGGCCACAGCCATTTCTCAATAAGAGCTTCATCCATCCAAACTAGACTTTCGATGCCTGCATCACCTTGCTTGATCGGCTTGCAAACAATGTCCTAGTTCACTGGATGAAAGTTCTTTTTGTCTCCCCTTCCGTCCATAGTAAATCTCTTTGCAATTACTCCAAACTCTTGGCGATAGACACAAGAATTCTATGAAGCAACATAAAGTACATGGCATACTAGATAAGGTGCTCTTGACAAGGGTAATCATACCGCCTTGAAATAAGTAGCCTTTATTCCACCCAGCCAGTCTCCTCTGGTCCCTTTCAAGAATGTTGTCTCATACATGTTTTGCTTTGTATGAGGCCCCTAAAGTCCTAGGTAAGATGACGGAAGCCGACTGATCTCGTAACCTAGAGCCACTGCTAGCTTATCCATGTCCTCCGCCTCCCCTATTGGAATTAGTTTGGACTTGCCCATATTCACCCTTAGCCTTGACACAGCTTCAAAGCAAAGCACACACCTAAGGTGACCCAAATTGATAAAATCTGTCTCATAGATATAATAAAATCGTTTGCAAAAAGAAAACGAGTAATGTCCGCATTAGAATTGCTTGAAACCCTAGCTCTAAAGGCTTCAATGAACCCCGCCCAAGTTGCTTTAGAGATTAATTTGCGTACGGCCTCCAAGACAAGAATAAATAAGAGAGGGGACAGAGGGTTCCCCTACCTCCGCCCCCTCAAGGACTCAAAAAAGCCTATCGGGGATTGTTGATCAAAATAGAGAACCTCATTGTTGATATGCACCAATGTATCTATTTTCTCCATATCATGCCAAAGCCCATCTTGTTTGGCAAGTATGACAGAAAATTCCCATTCACATGATTACAGGCCTTTTCAATGTCCAACTTACATATTAATCCCAGCTTCCCACTCGACTCTCGGATGCACTACCTCGTTACCAATGAGTCAACATCCAGTAATCTGTCAACCTGAAGAAGAAGAATTCCCCTCGAAGCCCCTATTGCTAGTAATTCCAACCTCCTGACCCATCTTCCTCCCCCCCTCCCCCTCTCCTTCTCTTCCCGATCCAACAATCTGTCATCCCAAAGAAGAAGAATTCCCCTCGAAGCCCCTACTATTAGTAATTCCAACCACCTAACCCATCCTTCTCCCCAAATTCATTCCCCCACCCCCTCCTCCATGCAACCAAAAAAAATAAAAAAAAATAAAAATAAATAAATAAATAAATAAAAATAAAAAAATTCATCATCAAAGCTACCTACCTTCTTTTCCTGTAAACACACCAAATTTGGTTCCAACTCTTAATAGCCAATTTCATTGAGGCCCTCTTCTCCCTCCCACTAAGCCCCTAACATTCCATATGAGTATTTCATAATTCATTTAAACTGACTTGAATGAACGCGATCCCTTGCTTCCCCTCCCATTCTTGGCCCTGTCATATTTCAAGGAACATTCTAGAAGCTTCATTTCTCTCTTACCTCTGGTGCTAGGGGCCTTACTTCCCTTGTTGCAGCTACTTTGAATACTGGAGGTTTTCTACCTGGCCTCAATTTTTTGAGAATAAAGGCCCACTTTCCTCTATTATCTACTTTTAATTTGAATAAAAGATCCATTTTTCTTTCACTTTCACGTTGACAATTTCAAACCATGAATGTTTGTCCTCCCCAGTAAGCTAGTTATATTATATGGACTATAACATAGTGAATGGAAATTACACGTCTCCTTATTGAGTATCAGTAACTACTAAAATTGACGATATTTTCCAATATCTACAAATGTCCTCATGATGCCCTAATCATTATTCTAACAGATGAAACACAAGAATCTCTGTTTTGGCATGCACTACTTTTCCCTGAATATTTCATAATATTTGATAGGAAAAACTGAAAGTGGATTAACTATCTTTTTCTAACAATCTCTTATGTATTCTTAGACATGAACTCTTGCTGTTTGAAGCCCTTAAAGAGGGGCTAGAGGAAGAGATGGAAAGAGATCCTCGAGTTTGTGTAATGGGTGAAGATGTGGGTCACTATGGAGGTTCATACAAGGTTACTAAGGGCCTTGCAAATACGTATGGAGATCTCAGGGTGCTTGATACTCCCATTGCTGAGAACTCCTTTACAGGCATGGCTGTTGGGGCAGCCATGACAGGCCTCAGGCCGATTGTTGAGGGCATGAACCTGGGATTCCTTTTATTGGCTTTCAACCAAATTTCTGACAACTGTGGCATGCTACATTACACTTCAGGTGGCCAATTCAAGATTCCAGTTGTCATCCGTGGTCCTGGAGGTGTTGGACGCCAACTTGGAGCTGAGCACTCACAGCGGCTTGAATCATATTTTCAGTCCATTCCTGGGATCCAGATGGTTGCCTGCTCAACTCCTTACAATGCTAAGGGTCTAATGAAAGCTGCCATCCGGAGTGACAATCCTGTTGTTCTTTTTGAACATGTGCTCCTCTACAACCTAAAGGAGAGGATTCCTGATGAAGAGTATGTGCTCTCACTGGAAGAGGCAGAGATGGTGAGGCCTGGGGAACATGTTACAATCCTTACCTATTCCCGGATGAGGTACCATGTGATGCAAGCTGCCAAGACACTGGTGAACAAGGGATATGATCCCGAGGTCATTGATATTAGGTCCTTGAAGCCATTTGATCTTTATACTATTGGGAACTCTGTGAAGAAAACACACCGTGTTTTAATTGTGGAAGAGTGCATGCGAACAGGTGGCATTGGTGCCAGCTTGACTGCAGCAATAAATGAAAATTTCCATGATTACTTGGATGCTCCAGTTGTTTGCCTTTCCTCACAGGATGTGCCAACCCCTTATGCGGGGACATTGGAGGAATGGACTGTGGTTCAGCCTGCCCAGATTGTGGTTGCTGTTGAGCAGCTCTGCCAGTAAAAACAGCAGCAGTTGCGGTGAGATATACTTGCAGCAAAGTCTAGCTGTTCTTTTCAAACTTAGCATTAGAGTTCTGAATTGTCTTCCATGGTGTTGTTTCAACTTGATTCACATTTGATTTTTTTTTTTGGCTTTGGTATTGAAATCAGATTGTGTAATTTGATTGATTTTAAGACATTTATGAATGTACCACGTGTTTAAGCTTCTTTGAATGACCATCTTCAGTGCCCAAGGTGTGCTATTTGTTGTAATATCGGAAGTCTTTTCCTTATTTTTTCTTCGTGCATTTGACTAAAATCTGATCCATACTTATGCCTCACCACACCAAATTGATTATTCCCCTCTGAGGAGGCCTCAGAGTTTATTGCTTAAAATTTTCAATGTGTACATTTCTTGAAAGTATGGCTTGTGAATGGAACTGCACTCATGGGATCATAAATAGTCATTAAAGCATATCAATAAATAAGGACGTTGGTGGCATCGTGACAATATTCCCGTAGTTTTTGGCAAGATATAATTAAGTATTCCACATGGGTAGTTCTCTATTGCTGAATTCCTGTCTAGTTTAGTTTCACTGTGCACTTCATTGAGAGGACAATCCCTTAGAACAGGTGATCAGTTAATCACATATTAGTTGATTTATGCAACTCTAATAATTGTATAACTGAATTCTGTGCCTTGACAAAACATAAGCTTCTATTTACCGACTAGGATTAATTGCAGAGACAAACTGCACACTACGATTGATAACAGTGACCTGAGATAGGTCATTGGAGTTATTCTACTTGTTCATCTGTAGTCATTTTTTCTTCAAATTTCTTGGGACGGGCATAATATTCTGTTATGCCTGTTCTTTTTATTATTTGGTTTATCTCCACACCTTCAAGGGGATTTGGAGTTGAGTACAGTTGGGTTTTACATCATCGTTTGAGTCTTTTATAAAGCTGGGGACTAAAGAATAACTTTGTCTCAAGACAAATTCACCGAGTCTGGCCTTGTGACATCTCACATTGTGTAAGCCGATTGTGATACTGTGAACTGCACGTGAAATTTTCCTTTGAATAATCTTGCAAAATTTCCAACCCTAAGCTATATCTTATATAGGTTATTCTTCTTCTTTCATAATGATTCTTACATAGAATGTTGATAAATTCAATATTAATGACTGTAACTCTGTCTCATTTTGAAATTGGTATGTCCGATGTGTGCCTTCCAGCTTTGAAAGGAATCTGTATTGACATTATCAAAAGGGTTTGGTTTTGTGATAGGCATCCATAAGATAATTCATTTTGAAGCTTATAGTGCATCCTTTAACCTTGTCTTGAGGTGAGATTTTCTCTGTACTGGCTTTTGTACAGCATCTAAGAAAATGGCCAGTAAGGCCTGAAAAAGTTTAGATGGCTTATTTGGTCAAAATAAATGAACCATCTTACAATGAGACCTCTTAAATTTTAGTTGAAGGTTATGGTTTGTAATTAATTATATGCATTGAGGAATAATGGTGACTTTTGCCTTACATTTGATGTGGAATTTTCTATTTGAAAGTTAAATTCAGCCGGAGAATTACTCCGTCATTGTTATGTAGTTTCGTACTTATTTTTGGTACAACTTCTTACGCACATTGGTGACTGAGATTTTGTACAGATTGATGTTTATCTTTTTTGCATGTTGGGGATTGCGGTTGTTTATCTTATTTATTTATTTGTTTATTTATTTTTAGGTTATGAAAATTTCATGAAAGGACATGTTCTTCGACAGTTTGTGTTGGATATTCCCTGGTCTATGAACTTGCTATTTTTCCCAGTCCAGAGATCCTCTATTAGGTTGTTTGATTACCTTTTGATGCAGACAATGTTGTAAAGCCTTCCATTATTTTTCCTCACCATCAGAGGTCTCTTGTGAACACATATTAATGTTTTTTCTATATCAAGTGTTTACACATGAAAATGTTGGTGCCCAGTTGTTGAAGAATTTAGCTGGATACAGGCTGGTTCTTCACTAACAGGTCATGGAGATAAAGTCCCACTGCTAGAAAAGTGGGGATAAGCGGTGGAGGACATGGGCATCTGTTTTGAAGAGGTTGTTTGTAAGCCCTTTAGACAACCGCCTTAAGCGGTCATTAATGTTAAATTAATTCCCCCAAATTTTTCCCTTTCCCTGCCCTAACTCTGCTATCCCTCTCCCTCTCTCATATCTGATCTCTCAGTCTCCCACTCTCTGTCTCTTCACTCTATCCCTCACTTAGTCACTTTCGATTATCTCTCTCATCATGTCAGCACCGCAGCTGCCGTTCTGCTAGTCGCCACTGTTGCTGGTGCTAGTCACTGCTGGAGCCAGCTACAGTCACTACCATTACCACCACCAGTTGTGTGCCCTTGGTCAGGTAACCCTCTCTTGATCTCTCTTCTCTCTCGATCTCTGAATCTCTCATTTCTTTTTTTATTTATTCTATCTACTTTGTTGAAATGTTTGGGATTGTGTTGATTTTGGTGATTTAATTTATGGCTGGAGGATGAGAATTAAGAGTTGCGGGAATAGGGGCTGGGGTGGTGCATTGATGATGCTGTCCGGTGGGTGTGAGTGTGTGGTGGTGGGGCATTGGAGCAGTCATGAATATTTACAAATTTATAGGGTAGGGGAATTGGGTCAAAGTTTGCAAATTTCTCTTCAATTTTTTGGGTTGAATTCTCTTTAAATTGTTAATTAGAAGTTTGTGTTTATGTATATTACTTTGTGGATTGTGAATTAATTAAAAAATTAAGTTGTGGATTGTAATTACTCTGTTGAGCAGATAATGTGGGAAATGTTAGTATTTTTTGTGGGTTGTGAATGGGAAATATTGTTATTGAATTAAGAAATGTTTATGAATTGGAAATGAGATTGGAATTGGAAATGTTTGTTATAAATTGTTAGTATTTTGGAAATGAACTTTGAAGTTAGAACTGAGATTGTAATTAATTCAATTTAAGATTGGAAATTGTTATGCATTAGGTTGTTAAAATTTTTAATAATTATAGAATTTGTTATATATATGATAGGTTTGAAAATTTAATTTTTGCACTCTGGCTTAATTGTATTAAGCTGGGAGTTGCTTAATTGTTCATATGGGTTACAATTTTTTTTTTCTTTCTTCCTAAGTAAAATTTTGTTCAATTAACCTAGTCACTTATGCAAACAAAAATTATAGAAGAACATATAAGCAAATTCAATTGGACCGTAGGTCGAACTCGTGACTGATCATATAGACATGGTGTGTAAATTAGACAGTACTTACAGCACCCATTCTTGGTTCAAAGGTCCATTATTTCTTTATCAAAAGAAAAGGAACAAAGAATTTACAAGTAATTAACTTTGTCAAAGTTGGTGCTGAAATAGGGGTTAATTAAGTTTGGTTTGACTAATTACCATCTCAAGCATGGTCTAGAATGGAAAACAAACCAAAAGCTATACACAAAGGATTGAAGAAAAAGCTGCAAATATATCAAATGTCCACATGCATATATAATAAAAATAAAAAAAGAAAGAAAATATAATTAATTTATTTATTTTTATGTTCATCCATAGTGTTTCCAGGAAGGTCATGAGGCAGTCCAAACAATGTAAAGGACCTCCAATTTTTATACAGAAATTTTACTCGCCTAGTTTGTTCTTATTCATTTTAGGGTTAATTGTAGCTGCACGTGGCGCTGATCAGCACTAAAAAACTTATCTATATATTTTTATTGATTTCATACGTAAGTATATGTATTTACATATCATTCTTTAATTATTAATATAAATTCTGATTTTATTCACATTTATTTGTTTGTATTTTGACAAAATCTCTGGAATAATTATATTTATTTATTTTATTGCATGCAAAATTAATTTATGTCAAATTAAAGATAATAAAGCATGGTCACGTGTAAACTAAGCAATTTTATTTTTTTTAAGAGTTAGATGTATCTTAATTATGATAAACTAAATAGTTATATTTTTAAAAATAATGTTTTCCAATTATCACCTTCATGCATATGCACACATACATTCATGTATTGAAAATCGTACTACGATGATCGTTTCGTCATCCTTGACGCAACAAGTTGGGTCTCTTAAGAGCTAATTCGTTGTTCTTGTGATGAGAGACCGGAAATCGACATATGCGATGGTTGAATTATCTAGTTTAGATAGTTTGAGTATGCAATGATCCATCTTGTACTCAACGTAGCTCATGCAAAATCCTATGTTAGGAAAAATTTTGCTTATGAATGCCCGTTATTCTCTGCGCACATACATAGATGAGGGTAGCACCGGTTTTGTATTGTGTATTTGGAGAACTATGCAGAGATGTTACCGAAATTTCGTCTGACAAAAGAATGAAGTATTGGAGTTGTTGAGTAAAAGTTGGATTTTGCATTCTTGAATGAGATAGAAGCAATCACTCTTTAGCGTGAAGCTTGAAGGTTTTTCTAGAAAACATAGATGTAGGATTCATGTATTCACTAGTTGATTACTAAAACATATTAGTGCACCTATTTAGTACATTTGTTGACATCAGAGCTAGAGGCATGAACAAGAGTTGGATTGATTTGCCAGATAGGATGTCGAGTCGATATGTAGAAGGGATTGAAGAGTTCATTGCATACACCAATAGGTTGGTTCAACAATTGCTCAATTGTCCATGCAAAAATTGTGTGGGTCAACATCATTTTACATGGGTTGAGGTATGGGGGTCATTTGTCATTGCACAGGTTTTTAAAGGGGTATAAGAATTAACAACCTCTTCAAGGCAGTTGTAAGGTGGTAGCTATTTATCTTTAACGAATAGCTTTGAGGTCATAAACAACTGCTTCTGGCAGTTAGCTAAAATCACCATTCCAATAGTGCCCCTAATGTGCAACATAGGAATGCCTGCTAAATGACAAGCGCTAATTTAGAAGAGAGTCTTAATTTTCTTTGTCTCGATATAGGTTGGAAATTTTCTAAAGCGTGTTTAGTTTTTGAATCTTGTTGAGTAGGCATTCGAATCTCCTCGTGTGGGTTACAAATGATATAATTTGTTCTCTTTGGGCAAGGCTGGCATTTGATATTTCTGGTTCTAGATGTGATAAATGCGGCGTTAGTTTCTGTTTTAACTTTGATATCCATAATAAGAGGCAGAATGATTTTCCTTTGTTATCAGTGCAGTATCTTTTTTGGCCAAGTTAGTTTGATTTACTACTGGGAAAAAAAAAAGGGAAGGTTCTTTTGATTTGCTAACTTTATTATATGGCACATGCGTTGCATTTTTTTTTATTATTATTATTAATTGTTTTCTTGTATAGTTTATCTGACCTAAATTACTGCATACTTATTATATCTGCTGATTGAGATGTCAAGTTGAAGCTCTATACATATGTTTACCTTGAAGAAGAAGTACATGAAGGCATGAACAAGCTCATTTTCCTTTTCTTGGAACCTTTAATTTATGTTGTTTCAGCTATAGCGAAAATGATGATTAAGAGATCCATTTTTGTTTTCCTTTCTTTCTTTTAAATTTGTTTCTGGGTTCTTAATTGATCTGTCATGCAAGTGGGCGAGGCATGTGCGGGTGTCTGTTTGGAGGGTAGGACATATTAGTTGATATGGTTCTGAATGGATCAATTGGAAGATGACCCACAGCGATTTCTTTGAAAGGAACACAAAAGGTCCCTATTTAGTTTTCCAATTCCATGCCACCATTGTTCTTACGGGACCGCTTTTATCCTATTGATACGTTATGACCTTTTTTGGTCGCATTATTCTCTGCTCCAGTAGTTGACGAGGTTTTAGGGTCTTCAGTAGTTTAGGCTTGACCAACCTTTGGTTGCTCATTTCAGTCCAACTGATGCTGTCTTTCTTCCAACTTTTTTGAGGGCTATAGCGTATTTGTGTAAAGCTGAATGCATCCTGTGGACCACTTTTAGAATCTGTGGTTTTTGTGGGTATGAGAGGCAGAGCATCCATATCTTATATCTGGCATCATTCTCAAGATGATTCTGATAGGCTTCTCAATCCACCCAAACATTTCATCTGATTCAGCCATTTGTGTTTCCTTCCGGCTGTCTGGTCCATATTCCTTCTCATAAACTGCCGAGTCCCTTAAAAGGTGTTGATTGATAAGGTCACAAACAGATCGAATTTATTTCTGTCTATCATATACCATCTTTTACCACTACAGCAGAGGAAAAGAAGTATCATTTGTGGTAGAAAATGAAACGTCTTTAGAACACGTCCACAAATCTTTGCACAGGTAACCATCTCATTCTCACCCCTACAAGAGCTCGAAAGGCCAAATTTGTTTCGTCTAATCTTGGTTAATGCAATCAGTTAATATTCCGTATATGGCTAAAATATCTTGCAATGCTGAGTTGATTATATGTAGCATATACGCATACTTCACGCCAGGCTTCCAATCGCTGGCTGGATATTTCTCTCTTCATAAATTCTGCTTCGGGGCTTGATTTTTCTTGTTGAAATACTAGGGACCTTCTAGGCCTTGTAGATATATTTAATCTAATTTGTTATTTATTACTCTTTATCGTCGCAAAGTCTCTCTTATATACTCCAGTTCCTCGTCCTCTCTATGGGCCGAATCCCAACTATTTGGGAAGTACATTTCGAGTAATGAAGCTTCCCATATTATTACCAATTCTAGAAACTTCTGAGTAGGAATAACCCCCCAGTCTGGTGCATCTTTTAGTTCTTTATTTTACTCTAATGTATAGCTGCTTGATCTCCCTATCTTGGATAGTAACCCTTTGGGTTCTAGGGAGCTGTAGCGCATTTACACTTCAGTGATGGAAGTGTGAAATATCAGTCGTAAGATTTTTTTTTTTTTTTAATGATCAACGGTAGAATTAATTTAATTTTAATCAAGTTAATCAAAATCATTAGATTATTTGAAAAAAAATTTGACGGCCGATATTTCACACTCCAACTGCCGAAGTGTAGATACATTACAGGTGTTCTGAGTGAAACCCAATTAGTGAACTTACCGCATGTTGTGTGTGAGCAAGCAATTGAATTCAATTGAGTTGAATTGAAGCCTGCACGCTGGCATATGCATGTCTAGTAACAATCCCACACCACCCCCCCCTCGGGCGGGCGGCGGGGGGAGGCGTGGAGCCCCAAAAAAAAAAAGAAAAGAAAAAAAGTGAAAGTCTGAGAAACTTTGTGGTGCGGACACCATTAGAGCAGGCCGATATGGACATGTGTATCGGCGTCGGGCCAGAGAGACCCAACCGTTGGCGTTATGGATTGACTAGTAGTAGTTTAGTAGGGTTTATGTTTATTTCAGTTGTTTGGACCCATTTGTTTTGGGCTTTATTTGGGTTTTATTAGTTTTAGTTTATTTTATTTATTTAGGCCTTTATTGTCTTTTGGCCCATAATATTTTGATTAGATTATTATTTAAACCCTAATTAGGGTTACAGGAGGATTATTGAATGATTGGATATTTTTTTTCTCCATACGGTTGCTCCTTCCTCTTCCCTTCTTCCCCTTTCTTCCCCCTTCTTTTCTTTGCTTAGTGCTGCATCAATAAGTCTTGATTATAACCTTTTGCAACAAGTCGAGCTTTAAGTCGCTCAATGGAGCCATCTGGGAGATACTTGACATTATAAACCCAACGACATCCCACTTATTGCTTCGCGGAAGGTAATGGTGCCAATTCCCAGGTATGATTGTTATAAAGTGCTTTTATTTTTTCATCCATGGCATGTTTCTATTTAGGAGAAGACAGTGCTGTGCGATATGAAGCTTGAATAAAAACAGAAGACAAAGCACACACAAAGGAATACAAACAAGGAGAAGTCCGATGATAGGAAACAAATTTAGGAATGGGATGCTGTGTCCAAGTACATTTATCTCGACGCTGAGCAATGGGTAAATCACAATCAGAGGTAGGAGGAATAGTGGTTGGAACCTCAGACAAAGTAGTAGATTGAGAAGGGCCATAAAAAACAACGGGTCTATCCGGATCCCGTTGATATACTTGCATTTGAGATTGTGAATTTTGCTGAGACTCCTGCTAAGAAGGTTGAAACATAGGTAAAGGTAATAGAGGACTAGTCTTCTCCTTACGAGCAGGAGATAACTCCCCCTAAATGCTAGAAATGAGATCATGAGATAATTGCATTCCAGAAGTAGAGAAGAATGGGATTGGCTCAAAAAAGGTAACATTAGCACTCAAATACCGACGAGATGCCAAATAATAAGAACGGCACCCCTTTTGTGTATCAGGATAGCCCAAAAAAATACATTTTCTAAAACGAGGAGAAAGCTTATCTAAACTAGGATCAAGGACATGAACATAGGCCACACAACCAAAGACACGAGGAATAAGAGGAAAGTGATTACCATCTAGATACAGGATAGAAAAAAGGGGACTTATTACCCAAAACAGTGGATGGCATACGATTGATAAGAGAGCATGTAGTGAGAATAGCATCACCCTAAAGAGGTTTGGGTACCTGCATATTAAACATCATAGTTCGAGCAACATCAAGCAAATGACGGTGTTTATGTTCGGCAACATTATTTTGTTGTGAGGTATGGACATAAGAGGTTTGGTGAATAATACCCCGATCAGCACAAGAAGAGTCCATAATAGATTGCAGGTATTCTAGAGCATTGTTAGAGCAAAAAAATTTTGATACGTCTCTCAAATTGGGTATAAATCTCATTATAAAAATGAGTAATAAAATAAGGCAGTTCAAATCTCTTTTTCATAAAAAATAACCAAGTCATGCGAGAGTGATCACTAACAAAAATAACAAAATACTAATAACCATTGATACTAGAAATGCGAGAAGGTCCTCAAATATCAGTATGAACTAAATCAAAAGATTCTGGTTTACGACTGACACCATGACTAGAAAAGGAACTACGGTGATGCTTGCCAAGTTGACAAGTTTCACATTCTAGACTCGATACTGGACTTAAATTAGGAATAACAGACTTCAATTTATTCAAAGATGGATGGGCAAGATGAAAATGCTATTGCATATGAGAAACAGTTGCACTCAAAGCTGGTGAAGTTATGGAAGGAAGACTAGCAGATTCCATATAGTAAAGTCTGCCTTTCTCATGCCCCAAACCAATTGTTCTCTTGGTCTTGAGGTCCTGAAACACACAAGAAGTAGGAGAAAAGGTTACAAAACAGTGTAAGGTTCTAGTCAACTGGCTAACAGATAATAAATTAAATTGAAAATTAGGCACATAAAGGCTTTGAGGCAAATGGAGTTAGGAATGGGGAGAAAGAACTCCTTGTCCTTGTACTGGATGAGAAGATCCATCAGCTAGAACAATATGATAAGAAATGGAATTTAAATGAGAAAAAAATGAAGAGTTACCAGAAATATGAGAGCTTATACCAGAATCAATGACCCAGGAAGGTGGAGTGGAAGCAATACAAGTAATATTACCTGAATTGGTTAATGTAGTAGTGGAAGTAGATGAATGTGACGGCCGAAGGGTTCGTAACAATTCACTGAGTTGAGCAGTAAGGTCAATGGTAGTAGTGGAAGGCTCTAACTAGGTGGAAGCCACAGGAGTAGGATTATCGGACACGTGATGAACTTGATCGGGCTTACCATACTTAGCTCAACAATATGGCTTAGTGTGATTAGTCCGTCCACAGTGAGAACATTTATGATCTCCTCGCACTTGAGAAGAATGGCCACCACGAGCTGAATCTCGTGATGTGCAACCGCGTCCTCGCATACTGCCGCGAGGGACTCCTTGAGTAGTGTCATTTGAGATCAAAGCAAAGGTTTCTGAAATAGTGGTCTGAATCGATTCTAAAGATGATCTCAATAGGCGAGAGTAAGCATTTGCTGCAGTAGACAAGGTTTCACTGGCAATAATTTGATCTTTAAAACCACGTAAATCTGAATCAAGCCCAGAGAGTGGAGAGGCAATCATAAAATTTTTCCAGTGTCGCTTTTGTTGCTCAAGGTTTGTAGTAAAGGGCTTATACTGTAACAACTGATCCCATACATTTTTTAGAATACTATAATATTCTGAAAGAGGACGACCTGCTTGTTTGGTTGTGAAGATCTATTCATATAGTTCAGAAACTCTTGAAACATTATTCTGCTGGTAGAATGAGTTAGTGAGAGAATCCTAAATTTTCTTTGAAGAATCATAGATTTTTACGGTTGTAGCAATATGAGGTTCCAGGCTGTGCCATAACCACCTCATAACAGTAGAATCTTCACTAAGCAAATCATCATAGGTACAATCATCAAATTTGGGTGGAAGATCAGTAAAAAATTTCAGTTTCTTTTTTCCATGAAGAAAGATCTTCACCGCATGGGCCCGGGCCAAATAATTTAGCCTATTCAATTTCTTAGAAGTAATTGATCGAGGGATTTCATCGTCTTTCATTAATATTGATTTTGGTTCAGTGGCAATAGCTTTCCCTTCAGCCATGGGTTCAAAAATTAAGGAAACCAAATCAACACAGAAAAGGAGGATTATCAAAAATCATAGGCCAGCGGTGATAAATGAGTCAACCAGAGAGGCATTAAAATAGTGACCAATGATCAATGAGCATCACAAAGGCATCAAAGAAACAGCAAATCGAAGAACAGTACCCAACAAAGATCAGTAGATCAGATCAAAGAACAGCAGACCGAGGAACAGTAGATTGAAGAACAGCAATTGAGACGAGATCATTAATCAAGAGTCACCGGCGACAAGGAAGACTCCCTTCCATCAGGCGATCACCATCATGTGTCGCCAGTGAGGCGCCAGAAAGCCACGCGTCGACACACACCAAAAGAAAGGAGGCGCGAGCCCTAGATGCCAGTAGTAGACATTTTGCGTGGAGGAGTGTCAGAGCTTTTCAGGCGGTGGGCTTAGGTGGGTGTTGATCGTCGGTGGTAGGTGACCCTTCTGCAGTGGTCGACAACTAGCTCTGATGGCCGGAGAGTCGCCGGCGGCCAGGTGAGGCTCCGACCCGTCTGTACATGTCTTTTTTTTTTTTTTTTTCTCTTGGAAATCAGCCTTGCTTTGATACCAAGTTGAGAGAGAGAGAATTGAATTGTGTTCTTCTCTTCTCCTTTGAATCTTATTTATAATAAATGTCTAACACAAATAAGGAATATAAAGGAAAGGAAAAGGAAATACAGCTGATAAGGAAACAAAAATCATATCGATCCTATATCAATCCTAGAAGGAAATAAAATCATCAATCAATCTCTTATATTCTAACAGAACTCTTTATCATATGTGGACCACTTCCTTATTGCTTCACACAACTTCTCACTAAAGAAAGCAACTGGTCTCTTTTCTTGTGATAAGATATCCCCTGTACCAACTCCACTAGGATTACACTCTTAAAAACAATTTATCAAAGCTAGGTATAGCAACAACTAGAGTTGTACATAACTTCTCTTTAATCAGTGCAGAACTTTGCTCTTGCTCATCTCGCCACTGGAATTTTCCTTTCTTCAAACACTCAGTAATTGGTGCAACAATGATACTAAAGTGTTTAATAAATCTCCTATAGAAATAGCTAACCCATGGAATCTTCTAACATCACCCACTTTTTTAGGAGTAAGCCACTCTCTAATAACTCTCACCTTTTCTTCATCGACTCGAATTCCCTCTTTACTCACTGCATACCTTAAGAACAATAAGTTGTCCCTCATAAACATGCACTTCTTCAAATTACCATAAGGCTTATTTTCCTCGACACCTTAAATACAGGTCTGATATGATCAACATGCTCCTTAATAGACTTACTATGAATCAGGATGTCATCAAAGTAAACCACAACAAGTTACCCAGAAAAAGTCTAAATACTGGTTCATCAGTCTCATGAAAGTGTTAGGTGCATTGGTCAATGCAAAGGGCATGACGTACCATTTATATAATCCATCCCCGACCTTAAAAGTTGTCTTTCACTCATCTCCAAGATGAATCCTAATCCGATGGTAACCATTCCTAAGATATAAATAAGGAAGAAGGAGGAGCCTATTTTCAAGAGAAATATTCTTGTTTATATTCAGGACTTTCTAGTTCTTCATACACAAAACATAATACATCAGTGGCCTTTTTTATAACCTTAATCAGAAGACTCTGGAAGCTTAAAATACCTAACCACACATTAATAATAGCTTACATTTTCAAAACAAGCTTTGCTTTTTGTCTAAGAGACTTTAGCAATTCTCTAGATCTTATTAATACATAATAAACTAATTTGGTTAATTCAAATTTGGTTTATTTTCCAACATTGCTGTTGTCCGTAAACCATATTTGGTTTTAACTCCCAATCTTGCAACATTTTGCTTGAAAACTTGTCCAATAAGAGGCTTTGTAAACATATCGGCAATTTGCTCATTTGTTTAGCAATGCCCCATTTGAATTTCTCCTGTGTTCACAAGTTCCCTTGAGAAATGAAATTGAATGTGAGTGCGCTTAGTTCTTCCATCAAGGACCAGATTCTTTGTGATTGAAATTATGGAGCTATTGTCACAAAAGAGAGTTGTTGGACCAACTAGCTTATGCTTGAAACTTTCCAAACTTCCTCACAACCAAAGAGTTTGACATCTAGCACTAGATGCTGTGACGTACTCAGCTTCGGTGGTAGGGAGTGCCACAATTGATTTTTTCTTTGAGTTCCATGAGATTACTCCACTTCTAAGATTGAAAACAAAACCTAAAGTGCTTTTGCTATCATCAACACAACTAGCGAGGTCACTATCTGTATAGCCAAGGTTAACTGGAACATTAGCATGATAGAAAATACCATAGTTAGTAGTGCATTTGACCAAACCAAACCAAGCAAAACCAAGCCTTTTTCCACTAGGTAGGGTCGGCTATATGAATTTGACGATGTCAATCAAATCTGTTTAGGACCATGTCTTCTGTTAGATCTATGTAGGCAAAGTCATGTTTAATAGTTTCTTTCCAACTGCTTTTGAGTTTCCCTCTTCCTCTCTTACTCTTGGCAATCTTCATGCTTTCACACCTTTTAACAAGTGCCTCCGTTGAACGCCTTCTAACATTGCTGAGCCATCTTAATTGATTTTCTCTCATTTTATCTTCAATCGGTTGTATTCCTACTTTGCCTCTAATCTTCTCGTTCCTAATCCTATCTCTCCTTGTGATATTGGACATTCATCTTAGCATTCTCATCTCCGCAACTGTCATCTTCTGAACATGATTATGCTTTACGGCCTAACACTCTGATCCATATAATAACGTTGGTCTTACCGTCACCTTATAATACTTTCTTTTAATCTTGAGGGGACTTTCTAATCACACAAGACCCCTAAAGCACTCCTCTATTTGGTCTACCTGACCTAAATCCTGTGACTATCCTGTGACTTACATCAGTATCAGTCCTTCCATCGTGTTGTACCATAGATCCAAGGTATCTAATGTTTTATTTCTCTACAATCTTTTGAGTGCCCAAACTTACTTCTATACTATTAGTTGTCCTATTTTGGCTAGACTTGGATTCCATATATTCCGTCTTACATCGACTTAGCCTCAACCCTTTTGTCTCTAACGTTTCCCGCCATAATTCTAGCTTAGAATTCACTCATTCTCTCGTCTCATCTACTAAAACAATGTCATTTGCAAATAACATACACCACGGCACCTCATCCTAAATATGTCTAGTAATCTCATCCGTAACTAAGGCAAACAAGTATGGGTTTAATGTTGAGTCTTGGTGTAGACTAATTGTAATAGGAAACTCCTTAGTCTCTTTGCCAGCCGTCTATATAAATGTCCTGGTTTTGCCTCAATATATGCAACGCACACTCTTTTCTTTTCCAATATTCTCCATAGAATCTCCCAAAGAACCCTATCATAGGCTTTCTCCAAATCAATGAACACCATATGTAAATTTTTTTTACCTTCTCTATACTGTTCCATTAATCTCCTTAGGAGGAAGATAGCCTCCGTGGTTGATCTCCCATGCATGAAACCAAATTGATTATTTGAAACATTAGTTGTCGTCATTAATCTTCTCTCAATAACTCTCTCCCTAATTTTATCGTATGGCTCATTAATTTAATCTATTGGTAGTTCGCACAATTCTGAATATCTCATTTGTTCTTGTATATGGGTATAAGAAAAGTTTTCCTCCATGCATCAGGCATTTTCTTGCTCTTTAGCGCTACATTAAAAGGTTTTGTTAACCAACTTATGCCATCCCCCCAAGCACCTCCAAACCTCTATAGGGGTATCATTTGGCCCAATCGCTTTTCCATTCCTCATCTTTTTAATACTTTTTATACTTCCTCCCTACTGCTTTTCCTATAACACATGATTCAATTTTTTCCTAGAAGTGGTAAGTTGCCACAATTGTATGTCACTATTGCTGCTTTTCTTAAATAACTTATAGAAGTAGCTTTTCCAGCGCTTCTTTATCTCATTTTCCTTTACTAATACCTTTTCATCCTCATCCTTACTGCATTAATTTGTTTTAAGTCCTTGGTTCGCTTATCTTTGTGTTTAGCAAGCTTAAACATATCTCTTTTGTCTTCCTTAGTGTCAAGTCTCCTACATAACTCTTTAAATGCCTTTGTCTTGGTTTCACTAACTATCTTTTGGTTTCTCATTTTACTTCCTTATACCTCTCCAAGTTCACTTCATTTCAATCCTTTTGCGAAAATCTAAAACATTCTCTTTTAACTCTTATCTGGTCTTGGACGGTCTTACTCCACCACCAATTATCTTTCTGTGTTGGGGCCCCTTTGGATTCTCTTAAAAGTTCTTTTCCTACCCTCCTAATACACTCTGATATCTTATTCCACATAGTATTTGCACTCTCATTTACCGTCCAAACGTCTTCCTCTAGTACTATTTCCCTTAATGTTAGTAGTTTATCACCTTTCAAGTTCCACCATTTAGTCCTTCAGCATCTGTACAGTTTTTTTCTTCTAATCCACCTTTGGAATTGCACATCAATGATCAACCTATTTTGAGAAGTCAAGCTCTCCCCAATATAACCTTGCAATCTTTACAAGTTAGGCGGTCTTTTTTCTTAGTTAAGAAGAAGTCAATTTGTGTCCTTGAGGAGTCACTCTTATAAGTCACCAAATGTCTCTCTCTTCCTAAAAAAGTGTTAGTCACTATGAGATCATAAGCCATTGCAAACTCCAAAATATCCTTCCCTTCTTCATTGCTATTACCATATCTATATCCCCCATGTACTCCTATGTATCCATCTACATTGAGTCCTATATGACCGTTCATGTCTCCTCCTATGAAAACTCTCCTTGGGTTATCTCTAGTAGCACTCATTCTAAGTCTTCCCAAAACTTCTCCTTATGTCCATCTCCTAAGCCCTCCTGGGGGGCGTAAACGCTAATTACGTTTACTATCTTTTCTCTTAACACTAACTTAATTGTAATAATTCTATCTTCACATCGCTTTACATTAACTATCTCTTCCTTTAGGTCCTTTGTTATCATTTTGCCGATCCCATTCTTCGATCTATTAAGTCCCATATACCATAACTTATACCAAATCATCTCAATCTCTTTAACTTTTTGTTTTATTCATTTTGTCTCTTACAAGCAAGCAATTACAATTTGTCTCCTTTCCATTGTATCTATCACTTCCATAAGTTTCCCAATTAGGTTCCTTATGTTCCAAATACCTAATCTCAACTTTTTATTTTGGACTAGTTTCCTTAGCCCCTCACTCGTCCAATAAAGTGTGAGGACTCTTGCCTATTTAACACTGTACCTGGGCACCGATGCGGCGGTCTTTGCTTATTTATTATTGTACTCGGGTCATACAGCGTGTCCCTAAGTAGCGTACGCCCCCACGAAATTTCATTAGGTCTCAAATCTATGAAGAAATCCGACTAAGTATTGTGCTAGCTGTCGGCTACCTGACGCACAACTCTTCTCCTTTATCTGGGCTTGGGACTGGCTATGTTAAGGAAACTTCAACATAGGCGGAGTTCAATAGTGCCTTTGACATACCTCAAAATTTTTTTCCCAGCCTCCCAATCATTTGAATATGGTTTTTCCATGAACCTACTCACCAAACTCACTACAAACATTATATCCGGCCTTGTTGCTATCAAATACATCAAATTTCCAACCAAACTACGAAACATGGTTGAATTCACAATTTTTCCTTCACCATCTGGGTTCAATTTTAAATCTGCAATGCATGGGCTTGAAACTGAATTTGCACTTTCCATTTTAAGCTTCTTTAAAATTTCTTTTGCATAACTCTTTTGAGAGATGAAGATGCCTTCCTTGGATTGATGAACTTCAATCCCAAGAAAATGATGCAGCTCTTCCAAATCTGTCATCTCAAATTCTTTCATCATGGAGCTCTTAAATTCACTCAATATCTTCATATTTTTACTTATAAAAATCAAATTATCGACATAAACACTTACAATAATGGAGCTTCCATCCTAACTTCCTTTTGTGTAAAGAGTATGCTCGTAAGGACATATTGTGAAAGCCATTCTTCTCAAAGTATAGTTGATACGGCTGTACCTAGATCTTGGTGATTGCTTCAGCCCGAATAATGCTTTCTTCAATTTGTACTCTATGTTCTCTTGTCCTTTTTTTACAAAACCGGGACGTTGTTCAAGGTAAACCTCTTCTTTGACCTTGCCATTCAAAAATGCAGATTTAACATCCATTTGAAAGATTTTTCATTTGCTTTCAGCTGCAAGAGAGTATTAATCAAACCGTATGTAGTCTAGAAACAGTAGCAAAAACCTCTGTATAGTCTTCTCCCTACTTTTGCTTATATCCCTCAGCCACAACCCCTGCTTTGTACTTGTTGATGGAGCCATCTGGTTTCTTCTTTGTCTTGTATACCCATTTCACACCAATAGCATTCTTGTGCGAGCGCAAATTTGTAAGCTCCCAAGTATCATTTTTCTCTACGGATTTCATCTCCTCTTTCATAGCCTCATTCCACTTGTCTTCATGGCATGCATCATCAAAAGAAATTGGATCTTCTCCTGCAAAGAAAGCAAAGTAGACAACATCATTTTCTATTTGCTCAAATGACTCATATATTTCTTCTAGGCTTCTAATCCTTCGAGGATTGGGTCGTAAGTCTCTTCAATGTTGGCAGAAGTTGAAAATGATGCATTTTCTGTTCGAGTGTCAGCTTCTTCATGAGTGTCAACTTCTTCAAGTATAGGAAAAACATTTGTATCATCAATTGGATCATCTCTATAAGCAGCATTCTCATCAAATCGAACATCACGGCTGATTACCATCTTCTTTGTTATGGGATTGTAAAGCTTGTAGGCTTTGCTTCTTCCACTATACCCGATAAAGATACATTTTTCGGCTTTGTCATCAAGTTTGCTTCTAATGGCATCGGGTATATGTGCATAAGCAACACTTCCGTACGCCTTTAAGTGATGAACACTAGGCTTGGATCCGTGCCATGCTTGATATGGTGTGCAACTTTGCAAACTTCTTGTTGGAGATCTGTTGATTAAGTAAACTGCACATGAAACAGCTTCAGCTCATAGTTCCTTTTGCAATCTCTTCCTTTGAAGCATACATCTAGCCATGTTCACGAATTTGTGATATTTTCTTTTGCAAACACCATTTTGTTGTGGTTTACATCGAGCTGTCAATTAATGCCTTATGCCACAATCTTTACAATATTTTTCAAACTCAATGGGTAGATATTCTCCACCTCAATCAGTCCTCAAAGTTTGTATTCTCAAACCAGTAACATTCTCAACTTCAGCTTTAAAATTCTTGAAAGCAAGAAATGCATCAGATTTTTCTTTGAGAAAATAGACCTAAACCTTTCTTGAGAAATCATCAATGAAAGAAATGAAATATCGGTTACCTCCATGAGAAGGAACTTGCATTGGACCACATAAATTTGAGTGAACTATCTGCAATGGTTTGTTTGCTTGCCAAGAGGACTGAGAAGGGAATGGAGATCGATGCATCTTGTCAAGTTGACAATATTCACAAATATCAATATGATCAATATGAGGCAACCCTTTGACCATTTCCTTTGATGACTGTTGCTTCAAGTCCCATAATTCAAGTGTCCGTATCTATCATGCCATAGGTTAGAGTCTCCGTTATCAATGCTAGAGAAGCATGAAAAATCAGATGTTTCGAGTTTCAGCGGAAACAAGTTGTTTGATGCAGCTCTAACTTTTGCAATAAGCTAATTTTGTTTTGACAATAAACACGCTTTATCATGAAAAAGGATATCGAATCCTTTCTTCAAAAGATGACCAACACTTAGGAGATTACTCTTTAATCCGGGAACATAACAAACTCCAGACATCTTCTCCATATTTCAGCCTTCGTCTTGAAAGCCACTTCGCCACACCTTCAATTTTGTATGTTGTATCATCACCAATCTTTACTTGACTGCAATTAGATTTAGTTAGGCTTGAAAATAGATCCTTGTTGCTGGTCATATGCTTGCTAGCACCACTATCAAGATGCCATATGCCATCCAAGTTATCACCATAGCAAGTAAGCAATAGAGTGTGTTGTTTGCTCCTTTCTTCATGCTCTGTTTCATGCATGTAACTAGCATTATTCTGCTTGTCATCCACTTGCTTATATGAACATTCACTAACCTTGTGACAAGGTTTGTGACAATTATAGCATTCAAAGTAGCCACAACCTCTTCCACTTTGATTACCACATCCTCTTCCTCTTCCTCTTTGTGTAGATTTGAAACTTTGATTTTGATCTCCTTGAATAGGGCCATTGTCAATGCTTGAAATACCTTTTCCTCTTGCACGAAATTTGAGACTCCTTCTCTAAAGCTTCCATTTCTTCCACGACCGTGATTAGGAGAGAAATTACGGGCTCCCGTAGATGAGACATGGCATATAAGAGTTGATCTGGTTGGGTGGGAACTGGATTCCTTTGGTCTTTCAATGCGCCTTGTAGCTCTTCAAGGGATAGAGTAGAAAGGTCTTTGATTCTTCAATTGCAACCACCACATGATCAAACTTTGTTATTAGACTTCTGAGAATTTTTTCAACTACTCTTAACATCTTCTGTGATTTCTCCATTTGATGCCATTTGATTTACAATGGAAGTAACTTTCGTGAAACGCTCCCTAATATTTTCTTGCTCCTTCATTTCGACCTTCTCAAATTCTAATCTTGAGGTTTGAAGACGGACTCTTTTTGCCTTTTCTTCTCCTTTGTAGGCTGCATGTATGATTTCCCAAGCATGCTGAGAGCTTTTAGCTTTGGCAATTCTTTCATAAATTTGCATCTCTTTCGCTTGATAAATTTGAAAGAGAGCCATGCTGTCCTTCTTATTCTTATTCAATTCCTTTAGTTGCATTTGCTCCAATGCTTCTTCATTGTCAGGTTCCTTGTAGCCTCTTTCAACAATGCTCCATAGATCCATTGATTTCGGCAACACCCTCATGTTGATGGTCCAGTAATCATAGTTCTCTCCATTGAAACGAGGAATGAGAGAAGCCATAGTATTTGACATCTTCCACAGAATCGTTTCACATCTCTAATACCACTATGATAAATAAAGGAAGAAGAAGGAGCCTATTTTCAAGAGAAATATTCTTTGTATTCAGAACTTTCTAGTTCTTCAAACACAAAACATAATACATCCATGGCCTTTAATCAGAAGACTCTTGAAGCTTAAAATATCTAAGCACACATTAAAAACAGATTACATTTTCAAAACAAACTTTGCTTCTTATCTAAGAAACTTTTATCAATTCTCTAGATTTTATTTATACATAATTAACTACTTCGATTACTTCGAATTTGGTTTATTTTCCAACACAATCTTCGCAAAAACCACTGCCCCATCAGGTTGACCAAGCATGTTTTCTAGCCTCGAGATTGGAAACATGTAACCAATGGTAATCTTGTTAATAGATCTGCTGTTAACACATATCCTCCAACTCCCATCTTTCTTGAGCGTTAGTAAGTCTAAAATTGGACAAGGGCTTATACTAGGTTGAATATGACCCTTCTTTAAGAGCTCCTCTACCTTCTCATGCAAGATTTCATTCTCCTTAGGACTCATTCTGTAGTGTGGTAAGTTAGGTAGGCTCGCTCTAGGTATCATCTCAATGTGATGCTGAATATCCCTCATAGGTGGAAGTTCATTGGGGACATCCTCAGGGACAACACCATGAAACTCCTCCAGTAGAGCTTGCACCTTTGTTGGTAGTTGTTCTTTCCTTACTTCACCACAACTAGCTTTTCCCTTCACAATCAACAAGTGAACCTCCCTAGTCTCCTTGCACTCCACTACAAAATTAGTTCGGCGATGGGTAACTGTAAGGAAATTTCTCCCCTCCGCTTTAGAAACTTTAGGTCGAGGTGTTCCCTTCAATGGTCGCAGATTATACTTGGCACCATCCTTCTCTACTTGATAAATGTTGCTTCTACCTAAATGCCCAGCATTGACATCATACTGCTGAGTTCTACCGAATAACGATTAGCAAGCATCTATGTCTACCACGTCACAATATATCTTATCAGAATATTTGCCAATAAAGCATGGCACCTTGCACCGCTAGTTCACGTGAATACTACCAACTTTCTTAATCCACCCAATGGTGTATGGATTAGGGTGTGCTTCTAGAGTCAATTGTAGCTTCTCTACCATATCTTTGTAGATTGTATTCTCCTAATTGTCCCTATCAATGACCACATCTAACACCTTCCCCTACACAAGATATCTAGTGCGAAAAAGTTTATGCCTTTGGAAATCATCTTCTTGCCGTTGTGATAACATCAACTTCCTCACCACACAATTATACTTTTTACAATCATACTCCTCTTCAACACCCTCTCCCTCAGGATCACAACACTCACCTTCCTTAAGAATTTCCTCATCTTCACGCTCAACTACATTCACAGCCTTTCTCCTTGGGCAATCACTAGAACGATGACCATTTCATTGCACGTAAAGCATTTGATAAGATTAGGCTTAACATAAGGGTTATTGTTGGCCTTAGGAGGATTAAATGCAGTACCTCTCGTAGGCTTGCTTGTAGTCCCTTTATCAACATTCATAGTAAGGTCAGGTGCTTTACATATTGTTGCTCAGAGATGTGCCTTGCCTCATTCTGCTGTAGGCTTATTATCACCCCCACCATATTTGCGAAAGTTGTCACTATGAGGATGTTCTTGGAGCATCATCTATGATTTCAAGGCCAAATTTCTTACAACTTACACACTCATCACCATCTGAACTCCAATTCTGTCTTAAATAGAAAGTTTCAAACCCTCCAAGTAACGGGTTGCTTGTTGAATGTCAGTCTCAAACAACTGGTTTCTCTCTGCTAGTCTCAAAAACTCGGTAGTATACTCATTCATAGTGCGGTTCCCTTGGACACAACGCTGATAAGACTATAACATATACTGTTCATAATCAGGAGGCAAGAATCTAACCCTCAACAATTGTTTCATTCTCTACCAAGTTCGTACAGGACCACACCTTTTGGAGGAAGAACGTCACCACCTTTATTGATATAAGATTGACTCTAAAAGACAACTTAAGACAAGCAAGGAAAACAGAAATACAAGAGCAGAAGCTCTCCAACCTCTAGCTCCAGAGCTGTAACAAGGTTCCCTAACAAATTACTAATTCTCGTGATGCCTCCTCCCTCATTCTAGTGTCCTATTTATAGCTTCTAAAAAGTAATTAGAATAATATTATACCATGTTTAGCTTCCCTAAATTTGGTGATAATCTTCCTTTTATGTCTCTGTTGATATTTCCTGTGATTTACCTTTCGTTTCTGTAGTTGCTGCCATCCCTTTTGATATTCCTTTCCTTCTACGGGTGTAGACTAAAAAAGGCCTTTACTGATTGTAATATGCCTCCTCGATCTCTTCCTGATTTCTCTCCGTATCAATGCCGCCCTCATGAAAAACTGCCTTGTCTTCAAGGCAAAATCCCAGAAATTGAAGGCGAGCCTCAGCGGAATCAACCCAGGTAGCCTCATCCATGGGTCATCCTTTCCATAGCAACAGGACCTGTGGTACCATAGTGTCACCTCGCCGAATGACCCGGGTGGATAGGACGGCTTCAAGTTCAAAGATGGGGTCATCAGGAATTGTCAATGCCTCCGGAAGTGTGGTCTCCATTGGATGATCTCCCACAACCCGTTTTAATTGGGAGACATAGAAAACTGGGTGAATATGACTCGAGGCTGGTAGTAGGAGTTTGTAGGCAACTGGCCCAACCTTCTCAATTATCTCGAAAGGTCCGTAAAATCAGGTAGCAAGCTTGGGGCATACTCTGGTTGCTACAACTGTTGGTAGTAAGGTCTTAGCTTTAAAAATACCTTATCTCCCACTTCAAATTGAACCTCCCGACGATGAGAATTAACAGTACGATGCATGCGATTTTGGGCTCGTTGGAGGTTGAACTTCAACTGTCTAATGACCTTATCACAATCCATGAATGATGTCGCAACAACGTCAATGCTCGTTTCTCGGGGAAGGTAGTTGTGCAGGGTGGGTGGCAGTCAGCCGTAGACGATTTCAAAACGAGTTGTATGAGCTGCTGACTGGAAGGAAGTATTGTAAGAGTACTCTGCCCACGACAACCATCGGGCCCACGAATGAGGCTGCTCTGAGGCAAAACAACGAAGGTATGTCTCTAAGCAACGGTTGAGGACTTCGGTCTGGCCATCTGTTTCTAGGTGGTAGGCGGAGCTCATTCTGAGTAAAGTCCCTTGTAACTTGAAAAGTTCTTACCAAAAAGTACTTATGAATACAGGGTCACGATCACTTACAATTGATTTGGGGACCCCATGCAAGCGAACTATATCCTGGGTAAATATAGAAGCCACAAAGCGAGCAGTGTAAGGATGTTTGAGTGGTAAAAAATGGGCATATTTGGATAGCCAATCAACCACCACTAAAATGCACTCGAAGCCGAGGGACTTGGGAAGCTTGGCAATGAAGTGCATGGAGAGGTCTTCCCATATAGCATCTGGGATTGGGAGAGGTTGAAGAAGTCCGGTTGGATACAAGGCTTCATATTCGGAGTGTTGGCAGACCAAACAGGCGGCTACGAATTGCTGCACTCTTCATCATCCCGTGCCAATATAAGTTGGAGGCCAAGCGACAATAGGTTCTGTAAGCTCCGGAATGTCCCCCAGTTGGAGTCGAGTGGCATTCGGCAATGAATTTAGGAACCCAAGCAAAATTCGTTGGCAGGACCAAGTGACCACGAGAAAACACATGGCCCTGAATCAAACAATAGGGAGGTCGAGCCGTGGAGTCTTGTCGAAGATCATTAATGATAGCTTGTAAGTCCTTGTCCTTTCTAACTTCTTCGTCAATTGCGGTAAGGTTGAGCCATACCGGAGTGCTAAGAGCGGTGAGCTCACTATCATCATTTACATGAGATAAAGCATCGGCAGCTCGATTGGCACACCCCGTCTTGTAAACCACCTCAAAATCATAGCCTAATAGCTTAGCCACCCAATTCTGTTGAGCAGGAGTAGCAATCTTGTGAAGCAAATATCGTAGGCTACGATGATTAGTGCGAACCACGAATTTCCTTCCTACAAGATACGGGCGTCAATGCTGAGAGTGCCTTGCTAAAATATGCGATTGGTCGGCAATCTTGCATCAACACAGCACCAACTCCCTTGCCCGAGGCATCACATTCAATGATAAAGGGTTTCTAAAAATCTAGAATACCTAGGACTGGTGCAGTGATCAAGGCTTGTTGAAGAGCTTCGAACGCCTTCTGTGCAGCAATAGTCCAGACAAAAGGGGATTGGGCATCCTTCTTAAGCAAGTTCATCAGAGGCTGGGCAAGCTGCCCGTAGTTCTTAATGAATCGGCGATAGTAGCCGGTAAGGCCGAGGAATCCACGAACACCTTAACGGGACGAGGGGTGGGCCAGCGGAGCACAGCAAAAATTTTGGCTGGATCCATGGCCAATCCAGAAGCGGAGATAATATGGCCCAGATACTCGATCGTCAATTGCCCTAGCTGACATTTCTTGCGATTGGCTGTGAGATGATTCTTTTGTAAAAGTTGCAAGGCATAAGATAAATGTTGCAAGTGTGTCTCCCATGTAGGACTATAGATCAATATGTCGTCGAAAAAGACGAGGACAAAACGACGAAGATAAGGTCTGAAGATGTCATTCATGTTTGCCTGGAAAGTGGAAGGTGCATTGGTTAACCCGAATGGCATGACCAAAATTCGTAATGGCCGCTATGTGTGCGAAAGGCTGTCTTGGGAATGTCACATGCTCGAACTTGAATTTGATGATAACCGGAGCAAAGATCTATTTTGGAGAAGTAGTGTGCTCCTTTTAATTCATCTAGCATCTCTTGTATGACTGGGATTGGGTATTTATCTGCCACTGTAACACGATTGAGCTCCCGATAATCAACACAAAACTGCCAACTTCTGTCCTTCTTTCGAACAAGTAGTACTGGGCTCGAAAAGGGCTTGAACTGGGACGAATAATTCCTGCATGTAACACCTTAGCAACTAGCCGCTCGATTTCATCTTTCTGAATATGACCATACCGTATGGTCGAACAGATATTGGTTTGGTGCCTGGAGTTAGCTTAATGCGATGGTTTGAGGGACGGGAAGGAGGCAAACTGGTTACTTCCTCAAAGACTCTCTCAAATTGCCACAAAAGTTGTTACAATTCTTGTTCTTGGACAACCGAAAGAGTTGTGGTGGTAGAGGTATCACAGGTGGCTTCCGGCATAGTCCACACCAAGGCCCATAGATCTGCATCAGATGTTTTGAAGAATGAATGAAGACCAACTTGGCTTTTGCAAAGCGCAGGGTCGCCCAACAAAGTGACTTGTGTGCCATTGACATCAAAGCTGAGTGGCATGGTTTTCCAGTTGACATCACCTAGGGTAGCAAGCCATGCCACCCCTAAAATTAGGTCTACTCCCCCAAGGTCAAACAAATAGCAATTCGTTGTAATGTGGCATGATTCAAACTGCACTTCCAAGGCGGAACACATTCCTAAAGACCTTGCCTGGTGGCCATCTCCCAATCTGACTCCAAAACCTGGGGTAGGACTAATGGGTAACTTTAACTGCTAAATTAAAGACCGAGACACAAAATTGTGGCTTGCACCACTGTCAATCATAACAATAATATTGCGCCCAATAATCTTGCCTCGTAGCTTCATGGTGTGGGGTCCAGTAAGACCTCCCACGAAAAATAATGACAGGTCCAAAGATGCATCTTGAGTGCTCTGCCCATGAATTAATCGTGGATCAGAGGCAAAGGGGGTTGGTGGGCCATTACCTAAAGTAACAAGGCCCATGTGAGTGAAGTCAGAATCTGGCCCATGTGGCAATTTGTGTCCTCCAGCCACTTCTTTCTTTTGCAGGTGACACTTCCAGAATGTCAAAATTGGCAGATTCCTCACAATCGGCAGATTCCTCACAATCTTCATCCTCTCCGATGATCAGCGCATGCAATTCTTTGAGGGGGCGGACATGCGTTGGTGAATATGGCCAGCGGCATCGAAAGCACAAACCCTTGTTCCGGAGGTCCTGGTACTCTTGATTGGAGAGGTGGCAAATGGGACGGTGCTGGGCGACGACCTTTGGTACGTTAGGCATTGGTGCTGGTGTGGGCAATGCGCGCTGGGCTACCTGCTCGCGTTCGGTAGGGCGCGAAGCTGTATGGAAGCCGCGACTGGGAGGGGCGAGTGCCGTCGATCGAGCCGATGAGGCGCCCCGTTGGGTTGTCATCTGTCCGCTTCGAGCCACAGATCCAGTAATGGCCTCTTCAAATTGAAGCTCAGTTTCAACGCACCTCGCCAATTCCATCGCACGAGTGAGATTAGGCGGCTTATGGGTGTGGATCCGATGACGAATCTTCTCTTGCAAGCCGTTCAAGATGAAACCGAGGTAGTTCAAAGGCTCCAAACCAGGTACCAAGGTTGCTAACTCGATGAAGCTGCCAATATAGTCCTCCACCGAATCCGTCTGGCGCATGGCAGCGAGGCTTTCAAACGGATTTCCGGTCTGCCGTTCGTCGAACCGCTTGACCATCTCCAAGGGCAGAGTTTGCCACTTTAGGTCGGGGTTGCATTGTTTCACCCACCGAAACCAATGGAGAGCTGGACGCTCCATTGCGATCATGGCGACGGACACTTTCTTGTCATCTCTAGTCCTATAGATGTCAAAAAATTGCTCCGCTCAAGCGATCCACCCAGTTGGGTCCGTCCCATCAAAGCATGGAATGTCACTTTTGCGCAGACACGATGATACCTCCCTGGATGAAGCTGGAAGAACCGTGGGTGGTTTTGTCGTGGCTGAGTGCACCAGGTGCTGTGACAATGGTGGAATCAGCTCCGCCGGCTCCGAAGCCACAGCCTTGCCTTTAACCGAAACTGTCAAGTCTGCCAAAAGGGATTTCACTTCAGTAAACCGTTCATCAATTAGAAAACGGACCTCAGATTGGAGTTGAGTGTGTTGCATATCCAATTTGGCTTCAATGGCAGCCACCGTTCCCTCCAACACGTCAACTCTGGCGTCCATTCTGGTTCTGGGCATGAAAAAAAAGGGTAGGTCGGATTTGGTGATAATGTTCCTTTTATGTCTCTGTTGATATTTCCTGTGATTTGCCTTCCATTTCTGTAGTTGCTGCCATCCCTTTTGATATTCCTTTCCTTCTACGGGTGTAGACTAAAAAAGGCCTTTGCTGATTGTAATCTGCCTCCTCAATCTCTTCCTAATTTCTCTCCGTATCAACACCGCTCATGAATTCTAGTCTCCCTCAATTGTTCCCACCAAACAGGTGCACCACCATCCATAGGCCACTAATTTAACATTCCTTTCTTGAGGAATCTCCATATAATCAAAGAATCTGTCTACCTCAGTTAGCCAATCTAAGAATCCTTCTATATCTAAGAATCCTTCTATATCAAGATTGCCACTAAAAGATGGAAGTTCTACCTTTAATTTGAATTCATCGTCTAAATGATTTTGTTGTCGCCTGTTTCCCCCAACTTTGCCACTGCCTTGGTGAATTGCTTCAATCCCAAGAATTGTGTTTTCATCTTCACTATCCAAATAATCATCATCAATTGGCTTTCTAGAATGATTTTGGACAAGATTTGTAATTTGTCTATGATGGGCACCTCTATCTGCCTAATTCAGTCATTCCTCTCTGTTCTTCTCGACACCAACTTGTAGAAAAGCCCTAAATTAATTGGAAAGCTCTATCAATTGCCGCCCAATCTCAGTAGTTGTTTGTTCTATGTTGCGTGTAGCTGTTTGCTGTTCTTCAATTGCTCTCCAAACAGCCTGCAACCCATGATCACCGCCATGAGGTTTGTTGCCATCACCACCACGAAGGTTGGCCATCTGATTGGGGAAACTCCTACTTTGATACCACTTGACGTAGCGTGTAGCACAGAAAGGATTTGACACACGATCAAATCCCAAACAAACAAGTTTCAATCTCGAAACTTTGGTAAACAAAGCACAAAGACTTGAATGTCTTCAATCTTAAATTAAGGATACTGTGTTCTCCAAAACAAAACCTTAAATCGCTATTTATAGTCTAGGTTAACAGAATGGCAAAATTGTAAATAAAATAATAAAATATCAAAACTAAACAAAATAAAAAAGAAAATGTTAGTCATCTATCCTGTGAATGCCTTCTTTTAGTTTTTGCTCGAGTCTTCAGTGCTTCTTCTCAACTAGACAATCTGCGTCATTTAAGGACTTGTTAGTATGAAGATATTTTTCTGTCTGACAAATATGACTACTAATAATCTAAAATTTTCTTTTTCCGTTGAAGGAAAAGTTAAGGAAATAGGATTCAAAACTACGTCCATTGTTTAATTATGGTGGAAATTGGAAGGGAAAGAGCATGGAATTTGAGAAACTGAAAAATGACATAGTTTTCAGTTTCTTATATTATCTGATCCAACTAAATAAGAAAATGTACCAGGCTTTTATATATTCTTAGTTTTTTCCTTTTTTTCTTTCCCCTTTGCCGTTCCTTTCCCTTATGAAATCCATGAATCAAAAGCACCCTTAATTGCTCTAGCAAATTTGTTGTCTTATTTGAAACCTTGCTCTGTCTTGTTTGTGACTGCTTTAAGTTGTGGTGTGGTTAACAGTGCTATTTTAGTTTTGTGGATTTGAAAAGGATATTCTCGCGTAAGCATTAAGGAGTCTGTCCTGGCTATTCTTTCAGTCTTTTTTGTGATTATGTGAAAATTCATTTTGCATGTTAATATCTGATTGGGAATAATAATTTTGAGATTTCAATGTTCTCCCTCTTTCTTTTTTTTTTTTTTAAATTTTTATTTTGGTGTTGCATGCATCTAAATGTATACTTTTTATTACATCATATTGGTGGAGTGATTTCAGTATTGCTATCCTGGCTTACAAAAATCTTGGTTGTATGGTGCAGTTCATCATGTGACAATGTGTTTTGATTTAACTTTTGCACAGGCCTTCATGTTGAAAAGAGCTGCAGAGGAACCTCTTGCTCATGCGGCAGCCATTATCACTGATGTACTGGAGAATGCTGAAACAAAACATGTAATTACGGCATCACAGAAACGGGCTCTTCTTCAGGAAATGGCACTAAGGCTGTCCTAGAGTTTTGCCCACCACAATGTTTGAGCTGCCGCAGTTATTTTGGAGTGTTTTTACTTCTTTTATGCTTTATATCACGATTGGCCTATTTCATGTGTAATATCTTCTGAAATTAAGCCTACATGTGCTCAAGCTCAAGCTTGTTGTGTTTGAATCTTGATGGATAGAAAAATCAAGAGAGGATTTTTGTGGCGGTTTCTTGTGATGTAAAAGCCTTTTTACTGAGGAAATTAGATGTTCCTTCTCCAAGGAACGAAATTGTGTTTATTTTATTTTATTTTGTTAATTTTATTGGTTGGCCATATGCACAACGTGTGATTGGAAAATTTATACATGGCTTCTTGATGGGGGTTTGCTTGTTCTTCAAAAACAATGTTACACCTTAATATGAATCAAATCGAATGAAAAATCAGTCACTTCTTGCATCAGATAAAATCTGTAACTCTCTGAATTCAAAGATGCAGGATAGAGGTTCCAAGTAGCTGATATTCGAGGTAAAATTACACTATATACACAAGTTGATATCATATTGATTGGGAACACATTTTGTGAACTTTATGAGACAGCACATTAACAGTATTGCATTGTTTGTTCCAGAGGAACCTGTGTTTGATCTTCTTCCACAGAGGTATAGCAAATCCTCTGGTGCCCCTTCCGCTCTGCTTTTCATCATCAACAGCTGGATTGTCAACCTACCTAGACGAGATTCTCCTTAGATTCTTGGCATTTTTTCTGTAAATCCTGTCCAAGCATAGAAAATAGAAGGGGGACCTCTAAGTAATATGAGTAGGGTGACAAGGAGCCATTTATCTGATTTGTCACAGCCTGGAGCTCCTACAAGTCAAATAGGGTTCTGCCATTCTGCTTGGGGCTCACTTTCCACTCAGCTCATGACAGAGGCGGAAGAATGAGCGGTCCGTTGCTGTTTTTCCCTTGGGCTTTCCATCGATAGGTACTCTCTCCTTTCTAAGCCTCATTCTTTTTTTTGAAAGATCAGTTGACTCCTGTTTCTTTTGCTGTTGGATTTTATGAAGGACTTCTAGTCTATAACATGGGAGGGTTGGATTACACAATTAACAAAGAAAATTACATTGCATTCTAGGCATTTATCTTGGCAGTTTCTCTCACATGGGAGTATCATTGTGGTTACTGTATTGTAATCTGCTCTTTTTAGCTGGCATGTTAAGCATCAGTTGTTATCATACATAAAAAAACGTTTACATTTCTCACTACATTTTCTAGCCATCCAGTCGTGTGTTTGACATCACAGCTAGTGTGAAACCTACTCAGTTTTGTGTCTTTCGGATGGGAGCTTGCAATTTGAAGTTTTTCAACTTGTGCATCATTTTCCATCGAGAATGAAGAATGTTGCTTGGATGCCAAGAAAATCCTGTTATTTTCAGAAGAGTGATTTTCCTTTGCTGTAATGCCTCTTGGCTCTCTAATATTTGGGTAAATTACACATAGACCCTCTAAAATTTTGGGTAATTACATATAGATTCTCTTAACATTTGAAATTTACAAATATCATTTTATTTTGAAATGTTGCTAACTCCTAGCCCTTCTTTGTTAATATTTTGTTAAGATTTCAATTAAAATGATGATGTCAGCCAAAATATTTTTCTAATATACCGAGTTTATTCTTTATTAGCATATATGAGTGGACTAAAATAACCTTTTTTTTTTTTTTATTTTATTTATTTTTTTTATGTGGCAAATTGGAAACTAAAGACTGGCTAGAGGGAACCTGGAACATGGTGCGGCTAGCCGGGAGAACTTTTTTTTTTCTCTTTTTAATTTTTTTCTTCTCCGTGCTAAACAAATCTACTGGAAAAATCACATTGGCAGCAAGTACAACTTTTGGGGTATTTTCTACTGTTAAAAATATGGTGGTCATTCAAAATAATCTATGTTTTTCGGTTTTCTAGATTTAATTTGGAGAAAAGCTTAAGATCAAAAAGTTCCCAGTATTCGTTGAATGATGAACACAATTTTTTTGGTACCCTAGAGTGGAGTAGAAAGATTCCTACTGATCCATAAGAAGATGCAGTTTATAAAACTGAAACGTGCATAAAAAATTGAAGCTTGTAAAAGTAAGAAAAAGGGGAGTAAATAGGCTATATATATATATACATTAACAAAAAATAAATTAGATTGACCATGTAGGTGTGGATCAAAATGACAACTCCAACATAGTACCCATATATTTTGGCGAAGAAAAGAACAAGGACAACAACGTAAAAATCCTAAACAACAAAGTTCGAAAGAAAATAACCCAAGAATAGGCAATGTTGTCTGGAAGCAGATTACCACATTTGTAAAGGTCCTAGTAGTAGTTCAAACAGTCACTTGGCCACACTGGAGTAAAATTATTTGTTTCTCTGAAGGTCCATTTTATTGTGATGCAGATAAAAATAAGTAAATAAATTTAAGCAAGCATCAAAAATTGAAAATTAGTCAACTTCAAGGAGGCACGTTAAAGAAGAATTCAGTTCAAAATATTTACTATAGAATTTAAAGAAAGCTTAAGCTACCTTGGAATTGTGTGATGCAATTCTATCCTTGGGTGTGATGCCGAGGGTACCAGTATGCAATTTATTAAAAGCACATTATCATTGTGGCTGTAACAACGATCTCAGCAACGCAATTATATGCAAATGGTCAAGTTCTTGGAAATTCATTGCGTGGTATTAAGGACTTGGTCTCAGTCCACTATTGCAACCCAACCCATGCCACAAGAGAGGAGATAAACTCCTTCATTTAGTTTATCTTGGAACTTTAGTCTCTTTAATGAGGGGATACAGCCTAAGCTACTAGATGTTCCCTGAGGTTTTCGAAGGAAACTAAACATAAGAAGCCTGAAAGAAAAGGGAAGGGCAGACAACTAGAGTAGAGCGATCATCATAGGAAGCATGTAAGAGCTAGCCCTTTGTTTGCATATATCGGCAATCCATAGTTCCAGAAGCACTAGATGCACTAGTTATACGCATTTCAAAACTTCAGAAGACAAAAAAAAAAAAAAGAAAAAAACACCCTCAAAGGTGGTACAGGCATTTTTAGCAGTACAGGATTGTTGCCCGTAGTAGTTAAAAATGCCTTTTATGGGACGTCGAAAATGACAGGCAAATTCTGAGTGAAATAAGAGAAGCTCGTAGTAAATTTCTGCCTTTTTACCCAGAGAAATGCGTTGTTCTAAAATTAGCCCATTCAATGTGCTTGTTACAATTGAATATTTTCACTTATGGCACCCCCTTGTTGAAAGGCACTTTACCCTTTCCTTAAAGTTTCTGCATGGTTTAACATAAACTAATCTTCTACAAAATCTCCTAAAATGCTTTTATGAGGTTTAAAGTATTAGTGAAACTGAGACATTAGGAAAGAACAAAAAAAAATAACACCTGCCTAATGAACTAAGCTGACCAACTGAATCACAAAATTCCAATTGAAATTTTCCGAATCTTTCTGGATAACGCAATCACACAATAATAAAGAACGGAGGAGAATTAACAAAGAAAACCCTTTTCAAAAAAAAAATCTCAAAATCAATTCCACTATAAACTTACGTTACAAGACTCTACTTGAACAAATAATTGTGCTCGTGTGAAGATATATCCAATTAAGAACTCAAACAAATCACAAAAAAATAGATTATCCTTAAAGCACCAAATGACATGTGAATAATTTTTTTTTTTTTTTTCATTTTACTTTATTTTAGATTTTTTTCTTAAATTTTTATTAATTAAATTTTAGCCATCCAAAATACTTTTTTTTCTTCATGAATATCCTTTTCAAGGTTTTAGTAGATTTCACACACTTATGGGCAGGTAGATATTTCCTCTATATCGTATTTTCTCAATGGGTGGTTATTTTAATAACTAACATGTCAGTAGGGTGGTTTCATTCTAATCCATTGGTAGCTCTTTCCAAGACATGATACATTATTTCTTCTAATTACTCATCATCATTTTTCAAATGCGCCAAGTATTAATCTAATTGTCACAGACAAGTAGATGGGAAGATATACACAAAATTAGTCAAGTATTTAAAGAAGCACATCAAAATTATGGTAAAATTCATCAAAACACTTCTTTTTAATGCACACAAAAGTAAAAATTTTAATCCAGCACCATTGATAGACTAAATGCTTAGCGCACATGTAAGAAGATAGAATACATAAAATATCTAATTGACAAATTGTGAAATTTTATCTTTCATAGTTTTATCAAATCTAATTAAAAATGAGCACAAATACCCATTTTTCTTTCAAAAAAAAATTACTCCTTGTCACTCCCAAAACCTTTTTTTTATATCAAATAAAATTAAACTAATCATGCAAAAAATTAAAAAAAAAATCTACATATTTTCATAGAATTAGGATAAAATATAACAATAATGCACATCTTAGTCTATGAAAAAATCTCAGCCTCTACTTATCAAGGCTTGCCCCTGCAACATCCTTCGGGTTGCATGTGACATTCAAATTACACTTTCTAAAACAACCCCAATTTTGGGACGTGTGGTCTTGAAAGTGCTTTTCTGACGTCTTTTCTTTTTATTAAGACCTAATTCTTTGATTTTGAAAACTTTTCATACTTAGGTTTTGAAAAATTCAAATTCTGTCTTTTTGACATTGACATGGATTTTTAAAAGAATTTTTAAGAGAATTAGTGAAATCTTGAAACCTATTTGTCACAAGAACTATCTAGTTTTGATTATTAGAAAATGTTTTCACATATTTTAAAGGAAGACCAAAAAGTTTGTTATAATTTGGGTGTATATTACCTTTGATGACACAATGGTGACGGACAGGTAGAAAATGTTGGGATTTAGCAAAATATGCACCTTTCACCTTTGGATAAGGAAATTGTTGAAACTTATTCTATGAAGTACTCTTTTTTGGTGGGGTTGCAAAATGTTTGGAAATAGTTTTTGGTGTTTCTAGAGCAGGTGGAGATACTGCTGGCAGGGTCTTCTTTCCACTGTATCTTAGTTGAGACTTGTCCCTATGTTGTCTCTATTTGCTCCAGATTTTATCAATCACATTTGAACTGGTATCATCTTTTCTAGGATCTTACCATCCATCTTGATTTTATCTTCCAGTTCTTTGATCCTTGCTTAAACGTTTTTAATATTTTCTCATTCTCTATAAGCTTTTTTCTCTTTCTCTTCAAGCTTCACCTTCATCTTTTCTACAACTTGACACTGAGATTATTTGTCAGATTTTAAAGAAGTCAACATACCTGAGAGATTTTTATTTTGGATTTTCAAGGCATCTTTCTTATTTTTTAGCATGTTGTTCTTTTGATTTAAGATCCTTTTGTTTTTTTATTGCCTACAGCATTCTTAAAAGAGTTGATCATAGGTTTCTTGGATATCACTGTCAAATTCATCTTCATAATTATTATTCTCATTTAACATCTCAGTGTCACTTAAGGTTTCACTGGGTGTCCCTACAGAAGTATTGTCAGAAGCTAATAAAGCATCAAACTTACCTTCATTATCAGAAGAGGCAGAGGAAGAAGAGCCATTGGAATCAGAATTGCCATCAAGAGTGGCATTTATCACTTTAATTTTCTTTTTCTTCTCCTTGTTAGCATACTGTTAAGCAACGTGGTCATAACTCTGGCATTCAAAACACTTAATTTCTTGAGGTTGATTTGACATATTCTTGTTAGTTTTCTTGAACTTCTTTCCATTTTCTTATGATTTCAGGTCTAACTTATTTCCCTTGTTGAAGTAAGACTTGTTTAATTTGTTGAAAATTTTTTGAATTTTTTCGTCAACTGAACCACCTTTTCAAAATCCATCTCCTCATTATCAGAATCAACTTCCTCATCTTCTTATACAAACTTGAAAGAAATTCCCTTAGAGTCTTTCGTGGTCTGAGCATATTTGTTTCATAGGTTTGTAGTGATTTCACAAGATCCTCAATTCTCATTGAATTTACGTCCCTGACTTCCTAAATACCAGTAACGTTAGTATCAAAAGTATGGGAAAAGGGAGCGTACAATTTTTTGTACCACTTTGAAATTGGGAATGGACTTTCCAAGATTGTGGCAAGAATTTATAATGTGACTCAGATGGACGTAGAACTCATCAAATTTTTCATCTTCGTTCATCTTCAAAACTTCAAATTTAGAGGTGAGCTTTTAAAGCTTAGAAGTGTAATATCCTGGATTTTCACATTAATATTATTAGATGTTTTTAGATGTGATAATATATTATTCTAATCAATTATAGTCATTAGGAATGTTGATTCTTGAGATTTTGGAAGGAATGAGCAAATTTCTAGACTTAGCTAAAATTTGGCATGAAGTGGTGCTGAGGGGTGGCCCGATCCTTTGTGCGGGCTCTTGGGGTGTGCAAAGGGGCACCTCGTTTGTGTGAATTTTGACATATTGATGTGGCTTAGTGCTTTTCAATCAGGAGTCACTTCATTTCAGACCATGATCGGAATAAGAGATGAGGGTAAGAGTGTAGATGTCAGAATCAACAACGCAGCAGAATAGGTTTTCAAAATTTTCAGATTGATCATGCATGAGAAATTATAAACTCCTTATATAATTGTATTCAAAATACAAAAATAAAATCAAATTAACAAATAAAACTGACTTTTTGTCATTCCTTTATTTGATCTTGGCTTCTCAAACTTGTCTTTCTTCGACAGTTAAGAAGTCTACATTTTCTCCTCTTTTCCCTATCAGGATCTTCTCATGGTTTTTCTAAGTTCTAGGGTTGTGTGGGCAAACTAACAGACTTATCTTTTATATAGGCTAGAGTAGAGGACCTAGGTGCAAATAAACTTAAGTTGGATAATTAAGAAATTTCCTATAATTATATCATAATTACGAATATATCCCCTAATAATTATACTTTGCTCCACTAAAATGATATAATTGAACTCCAACCCCAGTTTATTGAAATAATTTTATAAAACATCTTATTTACTCTTTAGTTCTGTAGTTAAGCCTCTCTACCAAATATTGAGATAATTAGAATTAAGAAGCTATCCAATTCTACCAATTCTAATTGATACCTCCCTCCATATTCTAAGAACTATTATTCTAATAATTTTATATTAGTTACCGTCTTAATAACATGTTATTAAGACAATCGGATCCAAATTTAATGATTAGTTAATATTTTTAACATGGATAATATCCTATCACTAATGAGATTGTGGATTTTTTCTTGATAGTGTATATTCCCTAGTTTTATATAATGATTTCCCAAAAGATTGGGGTGTTGGCCTAATGATAATTAGTCTCCCTCTTGATAAATTAAAGTCATCGTTATATAAAATAGTGTCCATTATTATCTTAGGATTTAGAATAATTACTTAAAGTGATCATTAGAAATACATCAATGCGGGTAGCATAGCTTAGATGTGTTTCTTATTATTATCCCGTTTAGTGTCTTTCACATTAACTCTTTAGATTCTATATCTACTACTCTAATGATTGAGATGAATCATTTTATCATATAAAAATCTAAAATGTTATAATCTTTTAGTTGAGATGTCCTCTGCTCATCATTGACGGCAAACAAATCTAGACTGAATAATATTTAAATTTATATCTCCTGTGTTCGAAACACTTTCATGCATATTAATCAAATGCATTAATCAATCAAGGATTACATTCATCATATGAAATACATGCATCCATAAATAATAAACAAGCTTTAGATAAACTAAATAAGAATTCTATATTACAGTAAATTTAATTCATCATTTAATGTATGACTTTAGAGCATGCATCCCAATAAACTCCCACTTGGACTTAAGTCATTGACCCATTACATCTTACCCCCGTCCCATCAACATGAGACTTAAAAACCTTTGTAGACAAAGGCTAAAAGGATTGGCTAAGTTATTTGTTGATGCAATCTTTGTCACAACAATGTCACCTATGTGAATAATATCTCTGACTAAGTGATACTTTCTCTCTATGTGCTTCCCACCCTTGTGGTTTCTTGGCTCCTTGGATTGAGCTACAACCCTACTATTATCACAATAAAGCGTAATAGGAGACTTAGTTAGTGGTACCCCTCTTAGTTCCATAAGGAACTTCTTGAGTCAAATTGTTTCCTTAGTTACTTTTGAAGCTACCATATACTCAGCTTTAGTGGTAGAGTCAGCAATACATTGTTACTTAATATTTCTCTAACTGATAGCTCCTCTACCATAGGTAAACACATAACTAGATGTTGATTTTCGAGAATCGTAATCTGACATAAAGTCTGAATCAATGTATCCACTAGGAACTAGGTCTCCACTCCTGTGAACCAGTATACACTTTTTAGTCATTCTTACGTACTTAAGAATATGCTTTACAGTAGTCCAATGTTCTGATTCAAGATTAAATTAATACTGGCTAACCATGCCCATTGCAAAATAGATATCTAGTTTAGTACATAGCATAGCATACATGAGACTCCCTACCACCGAAACATAGGGGACTTTTTTCATATGTTCCTCTTCTAAAGGTGTCTTAGGACATTGGCTCTTAGATAGAAGCACCCCATGCCTGAAAGATACCATACCCTTCTTGGAGTTATGCGTAGCATACTTGACTAGTATCTTATCAATATATGCAGTCCAAGATTAGCTTGACATCCTATTCTTGTGATCTCACATAAGCTTAATCCCAAGGATGTAACTAGCCTCTCCCAAGTTCTTCATATCAAACTGTTTTGCTAATTAGACTTTTACTGTGGATAACATACCAATATCATTCCCAATGAGTAAAATGTTATCCATGTATAAGACTAAGAAAACCATCACACTCTTATTGTACTTCTTCTACATACAAGGTTCATCTAGATTTTGATCAAAACCAAACGGTTTGATCACTTGATCAAAATAGATGTTCCAACTGCAAGATGGTTGCTTAAGTCCATAAATAGACTTATGCAACTTGCATACCATATGCTCTTGGCCCTTAGCTATAAACCCTTCTGGTTGCATCATATAGATGTCTTCATCAAGATGGCCATTCAAAAATGCCATCTTGACATCCATTTGTCAAATCTCATAATCAACATAGGCTACAATGAATAAGAGGATGCGAATAGACTTAAGCATATCAACTAGCGAAAAAGTTTCCTCATAGTTGATACCCTTATTCTGAGTAAACCTTTCAGCCATTAGCCTAGCCTTAGAGGTCTCAACAGACCCATCTGATCCCCTCTTTCTTTTGTTATCCCACTTACAACCAATAGGTTTAATATTAGCAAATGGTTTTATAAGCTCCTACACTTGATTGGAGTACAAAGACTCCATTTTAACTTTCATAGCCTTTTGCCAAGAATCTGCATCTGTATCCAAAATAGCCTTATTATAGCTGGAAGAATCAGGTTGTTGCTCTCCCTATAAATTCTCTCTAAAAAACATATACCTATCAGGTGCCCTGACAATCCTCCCACTACGACGAGGTTTCGGTGCATTAAAAGAAGTGGCCGATGTGTTTTGTGGAGTATCCTAGGAAATGACTATGTTAATAACCTCTGAGTGAGAACTATCTATCTGATCTAGCTTAACTCTGTCCTTGGGTTTCTGGCCCATAATATAATTATCTTTTAGGAAGACAGCATTTGTGCTAATGAACACTTAACACATTTTGCTTCCCAGGATTATAAAATAGCCAACCCTTCATTCCTTTTGGATTTCCTATGACATAGCTCAATTTTTATCTCAATTCCAACTTACTAGTCTTGCCCTTCAGCACGTATGTAGGGCAGCCCTATATCCTATAGTGTTGTAGACTGTGACGTTGTCCAGTTGATAACTCAGTAGGAGTCTTAGGGAGAGACTTAGTTGGTATAGAGTTTAGAATATACATAGCTATTTCTAAGGCATATCCCCAAAATAATATGGGTAGATTAGAATAACTTATCATTGGTCTTACCATATCTAAAAAAGTCCTATTTCTTCTCTTAGCTACACCATTCTGCTAAGACGTGCCTGGTGCGGACAACTGAGATATAGTCCCATTATTCAACAAATATTTACTAAAGTCACTAGAGAGATACTCGCCACCTCAATCAAATCTAAGTGACTTTATATTCTTATCTAATTACTTTTCTACCTCAGTCCGAAACTCTTTAAAGTTTTCAAAAGCTTCAAACTTATAGTGCAATAGATAAACATAACCATACTTAGAGTAATTATATGCGAAAGTGATGAAAAACTCATAAACTCTTTGAGCTCTGACATTCAGAGGTTTGCACATATCTGTGTGAACTAACTCCAATAGCTCTTTAGCTCAGTTCTCTTTTGTAGAAAAGGGTATCTCGATCATTTTACCCTTCAATCATGATACACAAGTTGGTAATGGCCCCACAGCCAATGAAAATAAAGTACCTTTCTTCACCAACCTTGTTATTCTATTTAGATTAATATAACCAAGCTTCAAATGCTAAAGATATGTTGGATTACTTGAAAAAACCTTTCTTTAAGATTTGGTGAAATAAATGATAATGATGATAGTTGTGAATTGCTACTTTCTGTGTCATAAATCTTATTCAATTGTGAAGTAATCAAATATAAGCCATTTGTCAGTGTACCAGAGCAAATAAAAGAGCTATTTAATTTAATAGTATCTGTAAAGTTAAAAACAACTGAATATTCTTTTTTAATCAAATAAGAAACTGAAACTAAATTTCTTTTAATGCCAGGTATATAAAGGTAATTTTCTAAAACTAAGGTTTTATTACTAAAAAATAATCTAACTACTCTAATTGAAACAATGGCAATCTTAGAGCCATCACCAAGGTGTAAGCAAACCTTTCCATCACTTAGCCTCTTGTTTCCTGAAACTTATTCAATGAATTACAAATATGATTAGTTGCTCCAGAATCAATACATCAAGAATATGAAGTACCCAGTAAAAAACTTACTTTAATTACAAGTGATTCAGATATACCTGCATGCTTCTGTGCTAGATAGGTAGGGCAGTTCCTCTTCCAATGTCCTTCCACGCCGCAGTGAAAATATTTTTCTTTTGCCTTGGCATTTGCTTTCTCTTTGTTTCTTTTATTCACAATTGGGATAGCACCAACACTTTGGGGCCTCTAGGATCAGCTTTTTTCTTTCCCTTGCCCTTGCTTTTGTCTTTATGCTTAAGCTTGGAAGAAGAAGTTGATGCAAGATAAACACTAGAATTGCTCGTAATAATACCCTCCGCTGCCTTCAGAGCATTAAAAAGCTCTACTAATGAAAACCTAAGCTTGTTTATGTTAACATTTAACTTGAACTAGTTAAAAAAGTCTGGCAGTGACTCAAGGATAATATCAATTTAGGACTTTCCATCAATTTTAGCCCTAAGGACCTCCAGTATGTTTAAATAATTCATCATTTTCAAAATATGTTCTTCTACTAGAGTTCCTTTAGCCATCTTAGCGTTCAATAATGCTTTCATGGTAGTCTGCCTACCAGGCCTTCTCTGTTTCCTAAACATTTCCTTGAGGCTGAACATGATATCATAAGTAGCAGCCATGTTCCGATGTTAATGCTATAAGATAGACATCGATGCTAGAATACAACACCGAGCTATCTCATCAGCCTTCACCCATTTTGCGTGACAATCATACTCCTCCTGAGACGCATCTTTCTTTTGGTAATGTTGGACATTCAGTAGTAAGAACATATTTGTAACCCTCAGTAGTGAATGTAATATCAAGATTCTGTCTCCAATCAACATAATTTGGCCTAGTGAGTTTGTGATAACTCTCGTGTTTGGCATGAATGAGAATTATGCCTTAGTTTGGGAAAAGTGTGTGGATGGGTGGAATGAAGGCCTATACTCTTCCTAAAGTGTCTTCTTTAAATTTTGTTTCAAGTGTTAGAATTTTGCATGGATGGTTTGGTTTGTGCATGATCATATTTTTACTTATGCATGGAGGTAAATATATGCATGAAGTGGTTTAATAAGGTAAAGTAGTGGCTTAAAGCATGAAAGAGGAGTTGGGAATGCAAAGAAATGGAAATCTCGGCCAAGCTATGGTTTCAACTTGAATTTTGACCTTTTGACCTAATTTGGACTAACCTTGGCCAATGAAATGGGGCTTGGACCATTTGACTCCACCTAAGCACACACATATATATATAATATTGTGAGGGAGTTGAGAGGAAAAGGAATGGCCGGGCAAGGCATAAAACCTCCAATTTTGTTTTGTTTTGTTGCCTTAATTAAGTCAAATGCAATTAAATGGTGGTGGGCCCTATGGTTTAATGCATGGAAGACTTAGGAGCTGTGCATATGTATGTATATGTGTATATAATATTGATTTTGTGGTGGAAAACCCCCTTGGCCGGCCACCTTGATGGAAATATAGATATATGTATGTATAATAAGGTTAAAATATCATTTTCTAGCTAAGTGTGAAAAGGGAGAGAAGAGAGACCATTTTTTAGGAGAAAACACCAACCGGCCTTGAGAGAGTTTGGAGAGTTTGAGAAGAGAGTTGAGAGAATTTTTGAGAAAGGAAGAAAGGAAGAAGAAGATCAAGGAGAGAGTGAAGAAGAGAAACCAAGAAAAGGTTAAGTTTTGAAGTTGCTTTTCTCTTGGAACAATTTTGAAAGAGGAGAAACCACCTTGGAGTTTTGAAGCAATTTTGAAATGGTTGAGAGATTGAATCTTGAATTGAGGTAGGGAGCTTCTCATAATTTAATTCTGAGCTCTTCTTCTCTTCTTGTTTGAATTCTAGCCTCTTTGGTGAAATTATGTTAAGTGGTAGAAACCAAACAAATTTTGGAACCTAGGTGGGATGACTGATTGATGATGGAGTTGAATTGCTTGATTGTGAGAGAGGAGAGGAGAAGGAAGAAAGTGTGAAAATTTTGGGTTAGAGTGATCTTGGAAGAGGTAAAAATGGATGTAAAGTGAAAATTGGTGCATAAAAATGATTAAGGATGAAAGAGGGAAGTAGAAGGACTAAAGTTAGACAAACCCAGAAAACACCCGCCTCGGTGGGTGCACGCTTGGGAACACAGGCCGTGCACCCGGCCTTTTGCCAGGTATAATGGACCTCGGCAGGTGCTCGCGGCCCGTGCGCCTGCCTGGGTGTGGGCGCGGGTGCCCACCGAGCTTCGGTTGCTGGACCCTATTTTGTCCTGATCTTCTTTGCTGAATCCCAACATCACTCTTAACCATGTACACCCTTATGAATGTATTTCACCTCCGAACAATCTGGATTATGATATATTGCTAATTTGATGCATTTGATATAGAATACTTAAAGGAAATGGATTGAGATAAGATGTGGAAGTGGTGTCTTGAGAGTTGTATTGATTATATTTTCATGAATGATAATGCCAAGGAGATGTGATATGAATACCTATGAAAACACTTGTATGATTATGATAGGGAATAAGTTTATAATACGCAAGTTAAGATGAAATGCACATGTTATGAACAAATTGACTTGTGATGTCAATTGCAAACTTAATGGGAAATAAGAAAATGAAATGGATAGTTGTGTGCCGGGGATTGTGGGTACAGAAAATAGGAATGGGGAATGTTACCCTCGGGTTGAAAATCCCGGAATCTGCGCAGGGTTGGTGTTTCATACCAGTAGGTTAGTAGCCTATAAAATGAGGGCAGTGTATTGGCTTAGGCATACACATGGGCGTAGCGTCGCCCTGGGCCGCCATCCTAAAGCACGCTT
>JAVXUM010000037.1:19788234-19798241 GCA_035590655.1 Pouteria glomerata
CAATCATAATCCCTCTAAACTCAAATTCTACATTAATAACACTATTCCATTCATCCCAAACGTGGGGTATCACACCAATAGTTGAGGACGAGGAAATTGAATGGAACTAATTATGTTCAATGGTCCAAAGCTGTAAAAATCGCATTAATTGGGTATGGTAAGCAGAAACACTTGATTGAGTCTGCTCCACCTGAAACTGATTCTAAACATGATACTTGGACCAAGGAAGATGCGCACCTGGTGAGCTTATTATGGAATTCCATGGAGCCTAACATCGCAAACGTGTGTACTCATCTTGAGACATGTAAGGAAATATATGAATATGTTTCTTTACTGTTCTCGAGTGATCTCACTCGCATGTACGATTTATCATAGGAGTTCTTTCAGCTGCAACAATCTGGCAGACCTGTTACACAGTATTTTGCTTCTTTGAAACGTGTTCATGAGGAGTTAAATTCTCTTCAGACATTGTCAGCCGATATTACTGAGATGCAAAAGCAGAGGGAACAAATGGTGGTACTCCGTTTCCTTGCTGGTTTAGATCCTGAGTTTAAACTTGTTAAAGCACAAATACTTAGTGTAGTCTCTCTTCCTTAGTTTGCTGAAACTTACTCTCGAGTCATGAGAGCTGCCTTTAGAGATCAATCCACCACTGTTGATGCTACACGTACTGCCCTAGCCAGTTAGATGACCTTAGAAAGTAAGAATTCTGGTCATATGGTTTCATCTCATAATGCAAATCGAGGGACTCGTGGTCATGGTTGTGGTCGTGGTCGTGGTCGTGGAGGTCGTGATACCAGATCTAAATGTTCCAACTGTGGTCGTGTTGGCCATGTTAGGGAAACTTGTTGGGATCTCTATGGAAAACCAGCTCATATGGTTCATACTGCCTCCGCTGATGGGTCTATTTCAGATAAGCCTAATACAAGCGAAACACCAACTGTGACACTTTCAGGTGAAGAGTATGCTAGATTTCTCTAGTATCAAACGGCTCACCAAGCCACTCTTCCCACAGCTTCATTGGCTCATCAAGGTAATCCTACCACTTGTGTGTCCATTTCCTCATCTACGTCTTGGGTCATTGACTCGGGTGCTTCAGATCATATGTCTGGTACGTCTTCATTGTTTTCTAATATACAGTGTTCTTCTATTCCTAGTGTTACTACAACTAATGGTTCATCTAACCTTGTTAAGGGTATTGGTAAAGTTTGTACATCTTTACCTTTATCATCTGTCTTATATGTCCTATCTCTGTTTTTCAACCTTCTATTTGTTAGCAAACTCACCAAACAACTAAATTACTCAATGACCTTCTTTGCTGATTTTGTGATTATCCAGGATTTGAAGACAAGGAAGAAGATTGGAGAAGGGCATGAAGCTCAAGGACTTTACTATTTAGCTGATTCGTCTGCATTACCATCTACCAGTTGTTTTGTTGTCGTTACTCCTATTAAAGTTCACCATCGCCTTAGTCATCCGTCTTTTGATAAGTTAAAGTCTATGGTTCCCAGTTTGAGTCAACTTCAGTCATTAAATTGTGAGTCTTGTCAATTAGGAAAGCACCACCGTATTTCCTTTAGTCCTAGAGTCAATAATCGGACTTCAAGTCCTTTCTATTTGGTCCATTCTGATGCATGGGGACCGAGCCGTGTCATTTCAAAATTGGATTTTAAGTATTTTATCACTTTCATTGATGACTTCTCAAGACTTGCATAGGTTTATCTAGAGTCAATAATCAGACTTCAAGCCCTTTCTATTTGGTCCATTCTGATGTATGGGAACCGAGCCGTGTCATTTCAAAATTGGATTTTAAGTATTTTGTCACTTTCATTGATGACTTCTCAAGACTTGCATAGGTTTATCTAATGAAAGATCGTTCTGAATTGTCATCTCTTCTTCAATCTTTTTGTACTGAAATTAAAACTCAATTTGATACTTATATCAAAGTTCTTCGTAGTGATAATGCCAAAGAATATTTTTCAAAGACTTTCACTGACTTTATGTCCACATTTGGCATGATTCATCAGTCTTCTTGCCCTCGTACTTCACAACAAAATGGAGTCGCAGAATGAAAGAACTTGCATCTTGTTGAGGCAGCTTGTTGTCTTATGTTTCACATGAATGTTCCAAAGGTTTTTTTGGGGGATGCCATTCTCACTGCATGCTATTTAATTAATAGAATGCCACCATCTGTTCTACAAAGCCGTTCTCCTTACTTTGTGATGTTTCCTACAACACCATTGTTTTCTTTTCCCCCATGTATTTTTAGATGTGTTGCTTTTGTCCATTAGCTTGACAGTAGCACTGACAAGTTTGATCCCCGTGCTATTAAGTGTGTCTTTTTGGGATACTCTCGGTTATAAAAGGGATATTGATGTTACAGTCCGTCCCTTCATCGATATTTTGTATGTGCTGATGTATCCTTCTTAGAAAATACACCATTCTTTTCTGATAATTCATTTTTATTTGATTTGAATGAGAGTCTTTTTTTGCCTATTCTTTCTCCTTTTTGTCTTTCACGTCCTGATTTGCAGGTGTATACTTGACGACAGACAGCTACAAAGTCTTTCCTTGATGCTTCGGGAACTCCATCTTCTCCACCTTCGTCTTCAGATCCTGCTCCTGAGCCATCTCTTAGTGACCTTGATCTTCCTGTTGCTCTCCGGAAAGGTAGACGCACTTGCACTACTCATTGAATTTCTAATTTTGTTTCTTATAAAGCCTTGTCTCCTTCTTGTTATGCTTTTATTACTTCACTTTTCTCTGTCTCTGTTCCTAATTCTATGTCTGAAGCACTATCCTATTCTGGATGGCATACTGCCATGGAAGAAGAAATGTTAGCCTTTCGAGCCAATGATACATGGGATCTAGTCACTCTTCCTCCTGGCAAGTCAGCAGTTGGTTGTCGATGGGTATATACTGTCAAAGTCCACCCTGATGGTTTTGTGGATCGATTGAAAGCAAGACTTGTTGCCAAGGGATATACTCAAGTCTATGGACTTGATTTTTCAGAAACTTTTTCTCCAGTGGCCAAGATCACCTCTGTGTGTCTTCTCATTTTTCTTGCAGCCATGTTTCACTGGCCTCTTCGTCAGCTTGATGTCAAAAATGCTTTCCTACATGGTAATCTTACAGAAAAGGTGTATATGGAGCAACCGCCTGGATTTGTTGCCCAGGGGGAATCTGGACTCGTTTGTAAATTAAAAAAGTCATTGTACGGTCTAAAGTAGTCCCCTCATGTTGGGTTTGGCAGGTTTAGTGATGTGGTGGTAGAATTTGGGTTGATACGTTGTGGTGTTGATCATTAGGTTTTCTATTGTCATTCCTCTCAAGGAAAGATATGGCTACTGGTTTATATGGATGATATTGTGATTACCGGAGATAACACCCAAGGAATTCATGATTTGAATATATTTCTTCACACTAAATTCAACACCCAAGGATTTGGGTTCCCTAAAATATTTCTTGGGCATTGAGATTGTAAGGTCACATAACGGTATTGCTCTTTCTCAAAGGAAGTATGTTCTTGATTTGCTGTCTGAAAATGGCATGTTAGGAACGAAACCAGTTGATACCCCAATGGATCCCAATACAAAGTTTCTTACAGAAAAGGGAAAACTGTTAGATGATCCTGGTCGATATTGTAGGGTGGTAGGAAAGCTCAATTATTTGACTGTTACACGACCAGATATCTCGTTTGCCACAAGTATAGTCAGTCAATTTCTTGATGCACCTCGTACGAGTCATTGGGATGCAGTCATCCGTATTTTGAAATATCTCAAAAGTGCACTAGGACGTGGTTTGCTATATCAAGATAATGGTCACACTCTTGTTCAAGGATATACAGATGCCGATTGGGCTGGCTCCCTGTCAGACAGACGGTCCATTATTGGATATTGTATCTTTGTGGAGGAAATCTAGTATTATGGAATAGTAAAAAGCAAACGGTAGTTGCAAAATTAAGTGCAGAGTCAGAATATAGAGCCATGGCCTATACATCTTGTGAATTAATTTGGATATGTCATATGTTAAAGGAATTGGGGGTCTCCGGATCACAGCCTATGGAACTGTTTTGTGATAATCAAGTTGCAGTCCACATAGCCTCCAATCCAGTATTTCACGAGAGAACCAAACACATTGAAGTTGATTGTCACTTTATTAGAGAAAGATTCTTCAAAATGTTATCAAGACTAGTCATGCAAGGTCTGAAGATCAATTGGCTAACTTGTTTACTAAAGCTCCGGGGGAGTTAGGGTAAGATATATTTGTAACAAGTTTGGAACATATGATATATATGATCTACCTTGAGGGAGAGTGTTAATGTACATTAATATACATTAATAGTCTAGCAATGTATCTAGACATAGGAAATGTGAATAGTCTCTCTTATGTTAATGCAGTCTTATTTTACATCTATAAAAGGAGACACACAAACCCAGTTGGGATGTGGCATTGAGTCTAAATCTTTTAAAATTATTTCAGATTTTGGTATAGAAGCTGATACAGAGGAGGTGAAGGCTATTGTCCAATGGCCAATGCCCAGAAATATCAATGAAGTCCGAAGCTTCCACAGGCTTGCAACGTTTTACAGGAGGTTCATACGAAGTTTTAGTTCCATAATGGCACCTTTAACTGAATGCTTGGAGTCCAATCAATTTACTTGGACAACTGCTGCGGTAAAAGTCTTCCAAGAAATTAAAAACCGACTGACCTGAGCTCCAGTTCTGCGTCTGTCGGACTTCAACAAAATTTTTGAAGTGGCTTGCGATGCTTCACATATTGGCATCAGAGGAGTTCTTAGCCAAGAAGGGCATCCCATCGCGAGAAATTGAATGACGCAAAGAGAAGGTACTCTGCTTTACGATTTAGAATTTTATGCTTTAGTCCAAACTTTAAAGCACTGGAGACCTTATCTTATTCATAGAGAATTTATATTGTATACTGATCATGACTCGTTGAAGCATATAACTTCTCAGAAGAAATTGAATGCTAGGCATGCTAGATGGGTGGATGTTTTACAACAATATACCTTTGTAATTAAACATAAGGCTGGTTTTGAAAATAGAGTAGCTGATGCTCTAAGTCGTCGAGAGTGTACATTGGTTTCTTCTTTAGTTAACTTTACAGGTTTTGAAGAAGTTAAAAATCAGTATGATGGGGATGCTGATTTTGGTGGTGTGTGGAAAGAATGCAAAGAAGTTGGGCATGCCTTTGGAGGAAACTACGTGTTGTAGGATGATTACTTTTTCAAAGGAACTAGGCTGTGTATTCCTTCAAGTTCCTTATGGGAATTTATCACTACTGAATTACATGGGGGAGGGTTATCTGGACATGTTGGCCAGGATAAAACTTATACTTTGGTTAGTGACAGGTATTTCTGGCCCTTCTTGAGGCGAGATGTAAAAAAAGTTGTGAGCAGGTGTTGAATATGCCAACTGAACAAAGGAGGAAGACATGACACTGGATTGTATACCCCATTACCTGTCCAGATCAGCCCTGGCAAGATCTTAGCATGGATTTTGTTTTAGGACTCCCCAAAACACCACAAAATAATGACTCCATGATGATGGTTGTAGACAGATTCTCAAAGATGGCACATTTTGTGCCGTGTACATTTGATGCTTCGAAAGTTGCTGGGTTGTTCCTAAAAGAAGTCGTGAAGTTGCGCAGGTTGCCAAAGAGTATTGTGAGTGATAGAGATGTTAAGTTTGTCAGTTACTTTTGGAAAACTTTGTGGGCAAAGACAGCAACTAAACTAAAATTTTCTAGTGCCTTTCATCAACAAACTGAGGGACAAACGGAGGTAAAAAATAGGAGTTTGGGAAATCTACTAAGGTGCTTAACTCAGGAACATGGTACTACATGGGATTTGATTATGCCTATAGCTGAATTTGTTTTCAACAACTCAGTTAACAGAACCACAGGATGCACACCATTGGAGGTTATTAATGGGAGAAAGCCATTGATGCCAATTGACCTTCATGAGCTACCAAGTCCTCATTGAGTTAGCGAGGGAGCAATTGATTTTGTTAAACATATGCAAGATGTTTATACAGAAGTTAAAAGGAGAATAGCTTTACAAAATGAAGAGTATCGGGTGCAGGCAAACTCCAAGAAGCATGACAAGCAGTTTAATGAAGGAGATTTGGTTCTCATCAGGTTGAGGCCAGAGCGATTTGAACTAGGATCGTGTAAGGCGTGGACCTTTCAGAATCTTAAAGAAATTGGGATCTAATGTCTATCTCATTGATCTACCTGCTGATTTTGGGTTTAGTCCTATTTTTAATGTGGAGGATTTGACTGAGTTCCATGGCGAAGTGGTAATTGACCAGGTAATAGAATCAACTCCATTGCGAATACCTCCGCATATTAAACCTCGAGAAGAAGTTGAAGCGATTATGGATCATCAATTTGTGACAACTAGTTGGGGAAGTTATTTTAATTATCTGGTTCGTTGGAAGAATCGTCCTGTATCTTAAAGTGTTTGGCTTCAGGCAGAGGAACTCAATAGGCTACATCCAGAACTGTTACAGCAATACCGGGCCCAGGTTCTATCAGTTCCCAGCCCTTTGGGTATTTGACATGTGTTTGTCTTCACCTTTGACATTATTCTCTGACTGTGTCAAAAATAAAATATATGACCAAATTTCATAATAATATATTGATTTTTGTCATGGCGATTACCCACTTGAATTTATTGTTGAATAATTTACTTCCTTTTTTCTTTTCTAAACAGAGAAGAAAATGCAAAATAGAAACACACATGCATAATACAATTGTATCCACACAGATAATACAAAAAATTTACCCACAAGAAAACATCTGTTGCCCATGTATCTCTGCTTGATTATCCAAAATAACAATGAAATGAAATTTAAACAAGTAGGAATGTTCTAAATCAAACTAACTAGGCCAGATACACAAGCTCTGAGAGTAGTATCGCTTTCATAAGCTGTGATAAAGGTGCAATTGTAAACATAAACGAGCTGTGATAAGTTTCATAATTAAGGGTAAATTCCACAACAAAATATCAAGAAGATGCAAAACTGTAAACAATAGTTACACAAGCTGTGAGAGTATTTTGCAGCCGAAGTCCGTCGATAAAGTCAAGCTGCAGACAACCTAACAAGTCATATCCTTTAAATTTTTTTATTTTTTTTTATCTAAACTAGAAACAAATTATGACTGAAAAACAACCACATCTCAACTCTTAAGTAAAGTATTTTCTGTATCCCCGTTTAAACCTACACCAAAGGAAACTAAAGAAACTAAAGGGAGAGAAAAAAATTTGGTGGAAACTCTTGAGTGAAGGTTGAATCACACGAAACACTCACAAGGCAAGGACTCATTCCTTGGGTTAAGGAAGAATCACTCCAACGACAAATGGAAATTCAAAACAGATTTTCGTTGCTACAATCTGAGGCTTAGTTTGGGAAGCCAGCTACTCAACTTTTTTGTAGCTAACTACTAGCTGGTTACAAAAAAGCTAACTTTTTTTGTGTTTGGGAAGCCCAGCTAATTAGTTTTTTTTGCCCTAGCTTTTCTAAAATATTTATCTATGACATTTGTGCCCTTGATACTTCATACTATCTTTCAACATTACCCTTGAACAAACAAACGCCTCAGCTCCGAAAAACTGAAAGAATGGATCAACCCATTCAGTAAAGGGGTCGACCCCATTTGTTGCATCACATGCTGACTGCCATAAAGGGTTGACCCCTTTTGCTAAAGGGGTCAACCCTTTTTATAAATTACAACGACTCACATGCCTACTGAAAATCGGGTCGATCATTTTTCTTGAAGGAGTCAACCCCTTTTTTATGAGATAAGGACTTACGTGCCTACTGCTAAAAAGGGTCAACCCCAACTCCATTTTATTGGTATTTTCCTGAACACAAGCTCCTTTGTCCAGGTTTACAAACAAGATACAGAAAATGAAGGTATTGCAAATTGAAAAAACCAGTGCATCAATGGTAGAAAAAATGGTCCAGCTATTCCAATCCCAGTCGGAAGGTCGAGCCATTGTTCTCGCTATTCTCGTTCAAGCTGCAACCGCAAGAAAGCTTGAGACTAGGGAGAGTCTTGAGAATCTGCTTCGTTGGACAGTCCACCCCCAACCGTATTGATTGATTTCTTCAGAAAATCAAAAGAAGAAGAAGAAGAAGGTGGTTTGATTTGGGGCACTGGGAGCCGATGTTAAGGTTGTTTGCTAGGGATTCGTTGTGAAGATGAAATACAAATAAAGGGTATATTGGTAATTTGGCCATCATTTGCTTTTAGCTGCTACAGTAACAATTTGGTAGCTGGCAGCTGGTAGCTGCTACAGTGACAAGTTCCCAAACGAAGCCTGATTACTTAATACAATTTAAATAAGAAACTAACTATATCTCTAACTAATGGATTCAAACTTTGCACCTACATTTTAGCCAACTACGTAACAAACTTAATTGAAATTCAAATTAAAACAACTAAAACTCAAAAGATATGCTAATCCTAAAAATTTAAAATTCAAAAGATAAGATACTCCTAAAATTGATTGAGTTTCCCATAAGACTCGGTCTTCTAATTGACATCAACTTCCCTCCCTCCTCAATAACTTGACTCCGACAAGTGGAAGATGAGAGAAGGTTTTGACCTACTAAAGATAATTTTATTATCCTGGACAGTGTTTCTTTATCTTGTTCCCTCCACATTATGAAATTTATCACAGTAATATTATTTAATGCCTTGAACAGCTGAGAATGATACGCATGATGGTAAAAGAAAATGTGAGACACTGTGGCCTATTTTCAAAATAGCACATCAGAAGAATCGTTACGTTTTTTATCTTTACCACCAGAGGAGGGAAATATCCAAGGAATTGTATTATGAGTTCTGCTTGGACCAAGGCTATGCTGATCGTAATCTGATTGCAAAATGGAAGAAGGCTTGTGTCATCCCCTTCCTGAAGATTAATTATTGAATTTGATTGCTTTCCCATTTGTGTGTGTTTTTGGTAGTAGCATTCAGAACTCTGGACCATTCTTAGTTCCCCTTTGAACAAATAACCACTTTGTAATTAATGTCGATAATGTTAAGAATGTGTGCAAGTGTCAAAAAAGAATTTGAAATGGGAAGAATATTTCGCACAAGGGCTCCGTTTTCCATAAAACATTCTACATTAAAACAAACAGAGCCAAGATGAAAAGTGTGATACCCCTACCCTTGGTATGGATGGAAAGTTATGAATTAGATCCATTGAGGTCATGGGAGTGAAAATTTTGTGTTGTGATGCCATATTCCTTTATATTTCTAAGTTTTGGAATTGTTGTAACTTTGAGGTCTTGCTTGGAAATGGTTGGGAAGGAAATTGCATGGGATGATTTTATATAGAGGATGAAGAGTTTAGTGTATGAACTTGGAGTTGGGAATGCCATGGAAAGGGAGGAACCGGCCATGCATGAATTCTTGGCACAATAATTTGACCTAGTCTTGCCACTTTGGACCAATGGGAATGAAAATTGGCTTGGTTGACTTTTCCACCCATCCAATTAGGCTTGAATATATATATATTAAATGGTGATGGAGTGGAGAGGGGAATATGGCCGGCCAAGCATTGAATTGGTATTCAAATTGTTGATTTGGTGCATTTAAGTTGGTGGGACCATAGTTTGACAATTTGGAAGACTTATACATAGTTATATATATATTTTCATGTGAGTAAATTGGAGGAGAAACCAAGTGGCCGGGCAACACCCTTGTCTCCATTTTTGTCTTGTTATGGTGAGAAGAAAATATGGTTCAAGCATTGAATTGTGGTGGGTCCCAAGGGTTTAATTGTTGGAAGACTTTGGTGTTATAATATATATATTTGTGTGTATCATGAAATTGTGGTGAGGGGAGCTTGTGGCCGGCCACTCAATTGGAATATACATATATGTATATAGTTAACTTGTTAGCCTAGTTAGCAAAGATGAAATATGATTGGCTCATGCATGGAATGGAGTTGAGGTTTAACTAGCTAGTTA
>JAVXUM010000037.1:19798341-19815696 GCA_035590655.1 Pouteria glomerata
CTTAGTTCTGTCACCTTTAATGTAGCCACCCTTAATCTGTGCAATAAATGCAGTATTATCTTCATAAATTATTGTTGCAACATTTTTGATAGAATGCAATCCACACTAATCTTGAATATGTTGAACCATGGATCTCAACCAAATGCATTCTTAACTGGCTTCATGAATTGCAAGTATTTCAAAATGATTTGAGGAAGTTGTCGTCATCGTTTGTTTCACAGATCTCCATGATATAGTAGTACTGCCATGGGTGAACACATATCCTATTTGTGATCGTTTGATGTGGATCTGAAAGATAGCCAGCGTCTACATAACCAACTAACTTTGACAGTGACCCAGTTGCGTAAAATAAACCCATATTCACAGTCGTTTAAAGATAGCGAAAAATATGCTTAATTCCATTCCAATGTCTTCGAGTTGGTGTTGAGCTACATCTATCTAATAAGTTGACTGGAAAAGCTATGTTTGGTCTGATGCAATTTGTAAGATACGTAAGAGCACCAATTGCACTAAGATATGGTACTTCAGGACCAAGAAGTTCTTCATCATTTTCTTTAGGACAAAAGGACCTTTCTTTACATCTAATGACCGAACAACCATTGGGGAACTCAATGGATGAGCTTTATCCATATAAAACTGTTTTAAAACCTTTTTTTGTGTATGTTGACTGATGAACAAGTATTCCACTTGGCAAATGAACAATTTGTAAACCAAGAAAAAATTTAGTTTTACCAAGATCTTTCATTTCAAATACTTTCTTTAAATAACTAGCAGCTTTTACGTGATCTTCTAGAGTTCCAACAAGATTCAAATTGTCAACATATATTGCAATAATAACAAATCCAAATTCTGATTTCTTTATAAAAACACATGAACAAACTAGATCATTTACATATCCTTCCTTCAAACGATAGTCACTAAAGTAATTATACCACATGCGTCCTAATTGTTTTAACCCATACAAAAAACATTAAAGCTTGATAGAGTAAAGACTTCTGGGTTTTGAGTTATTTGCTTCAAGCATGTTAAATTCTTCAGGGATCTTTATATATATGTCATTATCTAATGATCCATATAAATATGTTGCAACTACATCCATTAAACGCATGTCAAGTCTTTCAATGACTATCAAACTAATTAAAAATTGGAATGTGATTGCATCCATTACAGGAGACTATGTCTCGTTGCAGTCAATTCCTGGTCTTTGTGAGAAACCTTTAGCTACAAATCGTGCTTTATATCGCACAATCTCATCCTTCTCATTTTGTTTTCTTACAAATACCTATTTATATCCAACGAGTTGTACATTTTTTGGTGTTTGGACTACAGGTCCAAAAACTTAACGTTTTGCAAGAGAGCGTAATTCTGCCTCAATTACTTCTTTCCACTTTAGCCATTCAGCTCTACATCGACATTCTTTGATGGATTTGGATTCAGGTTCATCATTTGAAATATCAAGAGTAACGGCAAATGAAAATGTGTTGTTGACAACAATTTGATTTCTATCCCATCTTTCCCTTGTATATAGATAATTTATTGAGATCTCATTATTTCTAGGTGTCTCTTCCTCTGCAGGGGTCTCTTCTTTTTCAGGATTCATTTATTCCTCTTCCAGAGGTATTTTTTCAGTTATTTCATTTAGATGCTTTATAGTTGTGGTCTCTTCTGAAGTACCAATTATTTCAGGAGTATTGGTTTCCTTCTGTATTATTCTTTGTGCCTTTCTCTTTCTAGGAATCTTATCTTTTCCATCGACAGGTCTCCTATGCTTCAAGCGTGGTTTAGATTCATTAGCTTCTCTATTGACAGATTATCCTACAGGGACGCCAATTTTAGCTGGAATGTTTGCAACTAGTATATGTGATTTTATAACATGTTTTGTGTCATTGAATGCATCTGGTAACTGATTTGCAATAACTTGCAATGAAATGATCCTTTGAACTTCTAGTTCACATTCACTTGTGCAAGGATCAAAACGAGATAATGTTTTAGCATTTCAAGTAATCTCATTTTGTTTTGCAAATGGCTTATCAAGTGCTTTATTATCTCTCCCTAATGGTGGAAAAACATGCTCATTAAAATGACAATCCGTAAAACGAGCTTTAAATACATCACCTGTTAAAGGCTCAAGATATCTAATAATAGAAGGAGAATAATAACCAACATGAATACCCATTCGACGTTGAGAACCCATTTTAGCATGTGGTGATGGTGCAATAGGTACATATACAACACAAGTAACAATTCATAAATGAGAAATATTTGTTTGGTGGCCAAGAACAAGTTATAATGGTGAATAATGATGATAAGCAGTTGGACGAACACGAATTAATGATACAACATGTAATATTGCATGTCCCCAAGCAGAAACAGGTAATTTGGTCCTCATAAGTAAAGGTTTAGCAATTGATTGAAAATGCTTGATAAAGGATTCGGCCAAACCATTTTATGTATGAATGTGGGCAACAGGATGTTCAATATCAATCCCAATTGACATACAATAGTCATCAAAAGCTTGTGATGTAAACTCATTGACATTACCAAGTCTAATAGATTTAATAGAATAATCGGGAAATTGTGCTTGAAGTCTAATGATTTGGGTAAGGAGTCTTGCAAATGTAACATTATGAGTAGAAAATAAACAAACATGTAACCAACGTGTGGATGCATCTGTTAACACCATAAGTAATGGAATGGTCCACATGGTAGATGAATGGGTCCACAAATATCTCCATGTACACGTTGTAAAAAACTAAGAGATTCAACAACAATCTTTAAAAGTAATGGTTTAACAACCAATTTACCTAATGAACAGGCAGACATGTATAATCATTTGTCAAAAGAATCTTCTAGTTCTTTAGCAGATGTCTATGTAAATTTTCAACTATTCGACGCATCATGATAAATCCTGGATGACCAAGACGGTCATGCCAAATTCTAAAGAGATTTAGATCAGTGCACTTCTAGTGCATCACAATAGGTGATTTAATGCTTTGAACAGTCATGTAATACAATCCCGAAGAGAAAGTAGGAAGTTCCTCCAATATATGCTCCTTTTTTTTTTGGTAATTGAATGGATTTTGGATTAACAAGAAAAATAATTTGTACAATCTCTTAGGGGCATACCTCCGCGTTACACATTACATACTATCATGGGATCTCCCAGTCACTAAAGTTTATTTTAGCATTACAAAAATTCATTCTAACTTTTACATCATGTACAATTGCCTTAGTAACATTAAGGTCTGATGAAGAGAGGCCTTTGAATACTCTAGCATTCCTTTCCCTCCAAAGATGGTAGACCATTGCCACCCATGCAAGTTTACAAGTCTTTTTGTGCAAGGTTTTTCCACTAAACTTACCCACAGCCCAATCAACTTCTTTCCATAACTAGGTTGGTTTGAAGATATGGTATTTACGGAGGATTAAGCCTCTAACCTCTGCAGAGAAGGAGCAAAGAAAGAATATGTGGTCCGTGGATTCATTTGCATAGCCACATAGAGGACAGAGGGGATCAACATCCAAACCCCAAGCTACAAGCTTGTCTTTGGTGCTAAGCCTTCCTTTGATGGCAAGCCATAAAATGAAACTTTGTCGAGGAACATGGGTGGGGAACCAAAGCACAGATGCCAGTGTACCTTCGAAGCATGTTCTCCTATAGCTTCCCAAGTAGCCATGGCATTAAATAGCTTATTTTTTGAAGCTAGCCAAATAAACTCACCCTCTCGCGATGCTTCCGGTTGGTAATCCATATGGCTTTCATGGATAATTTCCTACAACTCCCTAATGTTGGTGTAGGGCCACTTCCATTGCCCTTCCCGAATGACTTGGGAGACTTTGGCATCTTTGGTCAAACCAACATCATACGCGATCCTTGATCCATATTTGGGAATGAGAGAACCTAGGGGGTGCCAATTAGAGTGCCAAAGTGAAATAGACTTCCCATTGCCCACTTTGTATTTTGAAATATTACTGGCTTCCCTACGCAATTTGAGGATTTTCCTCCAGTTCCAAGAACAATCTGCTGGAACTCTTACTTTCCAAAAGCATCCCCCTTTGAGAAGATTGGATTTGCACCAAGTTACCCAAAGTGATTGGCTGTTTGAACATAATGCCCACGGGTGTCTTAGCATAGATGCCTCGTTCCATTCATAAATCTTCCGAATGCCTAAGCCACGTTCATTCTGTGGCAGACATACTTCATTCCATGCAACTTTGCTCCCCCATTTCTTCATATCAGCCCCTGACCATAAGAATCTCCTTAAGACTTGCTCAATTAGATTGCATATCTTTTTTGGCAAAATAAAATGGTGGCTCCAATAAACTTGGATACTGAAAATGATGGATTTGACTAGCACCAATCTACCTGCATAGGAAAGGCATCTGGTTGTCTAGCTTGCTACCTGTTTGGTAATTTCTCAATAAGCCCTTTGCAATCCTCAGACCTGAGCTTGGTGGAAATGAAAGGAACACTAAGATATCTAACCGGAAGCTCACCAAATTGGAATCCTAGAATAGTGCATAGGCTTTGCTTTTCTTCCATATCAATACCAAAGATGTAGATTTTGCTCTTCTTCTCATTTGGTTTAAGCCCGAAGTACTTGTGAAACTCTAATAAGGCTCCTCGGATGAGATGAAATGTAGAGGTTTTTGGAGCACAACAGATAAAAAGATCATCTACAAAACAAATGTTAGTAATAACAGGCTTAAAGCATTTAGGGTGGTAAGAAAACGCCATTTCCTCCACATATTTGTTGAAAAGGCGAGAGAAGAACTCCATAGCTAAGAGAAAGAGATATGGTGACAAAGGGTCCCCTTGTCTAGGTCCTCTAGCTCCCGGGAAGTAGCCTTCAAGTGCACCATTCATGAAAATGGAGAATTGCGGAGAAGTGATACATACTGTAATCCATTTTTGGAATTTAATAGGAAGCTTAAGAGCACACAGAATATCAAGTAAAAGCCCCTAAGATACTGAATCAAATGCCTTCATTAAGTTAATCTTTAAAGCAATTCTTGGCAAAAGATTGCTTCTATGGTAGTTTCTCACAAGCTCATGCATAAGGAGAATTTGGTCTGAGATAGATCTACCTTTAACAAAGGCAGCTTGCGAAGGTCGGATAACATGAGGCATTATCTACTTAAGTCTGTTTGCTATGATCTTTGAGATGCACTTGTAGATAGTAGAGCAGCAAAAAATTGGCCTATAGTCAATTACCTTGCTCGGGTATGGAACTTTAGGCATTGTAGCATTCACAGCTTTTGGAAGCTTCCCGTGGAGAAGAAAGCTTTGATGGCAGCACCCATGCTCAAGTTTCCCGACTTTGATAAGATATTTGAACTAGCTTGTGATGCTTCACACATAGGCATTGGTGTAGTCCTTTGTTAAGAGGGACATCCTATTGCCTATTATAGTAAGAAGTTAAATGAGGTAAAGAAAAAACATTCTACCTATGACCTTGAGTTCTATGCTGTGGTACAAGCTATCAAGCATTGGAAGCACTATTTATCCTATAAAGAATTTATTATTAACTCAGATCACGAGGCATTGAAGTATTTAAATTCCCAAAAGCATCTTAACGCCAGGCACGCAAAGTGGAGCGCTTTTCTGCAGCAATTTTCTTACGTCATAAAGCATTGTTCAGGGTCTGAGAATAAGGCGGCAGATGCTCTCAGTAGAAAGGCTACTTTATTGGCTGTTATGTCTATGGATGTGGCTGGTTTTGAAGAAATAAGAAAGGAGTATCCAAGTGATCCATACTTCGAGGCAATCTATAAAGATTTGCAAGCAAACCTCATTACGAAGCATCCTTATTTCAACCTGAAAGATGGTTACCTCTTCTATGGTAATCAATTGTGTTTGCCTAACACCTCCATTTGCGATTTCGTTACATGGGAGCTACATTCGGGAGGTCTTGCTGGACATTTTGGGAGGGACAAAACAGCTACCCTAGTGGAGGATCGGTTTTATTGGCCTCGATTAAGGCGTGATGTAGAAAAGATTATTCGGTAGTATCGCGTTTGCCAAGTTTCTAAGGGACATAAGCAAAACACGGGGTTGTACACACCACTTCCAACACCTTAATTGCCTTGGGAAGACTTATCTATGGATTTTGTTTTGGGTCTCCCAAAGACACTGTGAGGATTTGATTCGATTTTTGTGGTGGTAGATCGGTTTTCCAAAATGGCTCATTTTCTTCCTTGTCGAAAGACGTCTGATGCATCAAAGGTTGCTCAAATATTCTTCCATGAAGTGGTGAGACTACATGGTCTACCAAAGACAATAGTCTCTGATCGGGATGTTAAATTTGTGTGTTATTTTTGGAAAACCTTATGGAAAGTCATGGGTATCCAACTAAAGTTTTCTAGTGCTTATCACCCACAAACCGATGGACAAACTGAGGTGACTAATAGAAGTTTGGGCGGCAATCTTTTACGCTGCCTTGTGGAAGAAAATGTACAATCATGGGATCTTATTCTTCCAACAACAGAATTTGCTTATAATAGTTCAGTCAATCGATCTACGGGTGGCTCTCCATTTGAGATTGCTACAAGATTAAAGCCACGGCAGCCCATTGATTTAGTGTCACTACCTATTGATGCTAGAACTAATCAAGAAGCAGAAGAATTCGCCAAACATATTCAAAATATTCATGAGGAAGTTCGTAAGAAGATTGCATTACGTAATGACCAATATAAAAGTGTTGCAGATGAACACAGGAGTTTCGTGGAATTTCAAGTTGGGGATAATGTCATGATTCGCTTGCGACCAGAACGTTTTCCAAAGGGGTCATTTCAGAAACTTCATTCAAGGAAGGCGGGCCCATTCAAGAAACTTAAGCGTCTTGGAGCAAATGCTTATTTAATTGAGCTTCCAGAGGAGTCTAACTTCAGTCCTATATTCAACGTGGAGGATCTTAGTCCATTTTATGGGAATGATAGAGATGCAAGTAAAGATAAGATTGCTTATCGTCTTTCAAAAATGCCAAAAGATTCAGATATAATTGAAGATAATCTAAATGAGCAAGTTGTTGCAACAAGGCGTGGGAATTACAAGAAATTCCTCGTTAAATGGAAAGACAAGCCAATATCAGAAAGCACTTGGATTACTGCGTCAAATTTTCAGCGTATAGATCCAAAACTCTTTGGAAGATATCAAGCTTTAAACTCATCGGAGACAAGTTTCCTTCAAGTGGGGGAGAATTGATGAAACATCTAGAATTAGGTTTTGTTGCCAGAATTTTCTAGTAGGTTGTGGGTTTGTTAATTTTCTAGTAGGTTGTGGGTTTGTTTTGTATTAAATAAGGAGTCCAAGGGTTAGTCCAATGTATTAAATGAGAAGTCTAAAAGTCAGTCCAAAACATTAAATATTTTGAATGTTCTAGAGCTGCAGGTTACCTATTATAATAGGGAGTGTTTGTAAGCATTTGGGCAGCAATGAAAGTTTAATCTGAGTTATCCTTGGCTTATTTCCAGCAATTAGCTTGCTTCTATTTGGTACATAACTGATTTCAGATCTGTCCAAGGAGGTGGACTCCTCCTACACCCTTATTTCTCCACCCTTATTACTTCACATTCACCCATTCCATCAACTACTAAACTCCAAATTTCCCTAAGCCTAATTTTTTTCATATAAAAGTCCTCTTGCCCTAGTTTAATTTAGGTTTTTTGGTCTGCATCATCTCATTAAATCTGAATTTTCTTGGAGCTGCATCAGTAACTGACATTGCTCCTTGCTTCAACAAGAGCAATTCTTCAAACATAACCTGCTCATAACCTGCTCATAATCGATAGGTAAATATTCCTCCCTCAACTTCAGTTTCATTTCCTCCTAGTCAGAAATTGGAGGCTGCCTAGTCCGATTCAATTGTTCCTCCACACTACTCTACCAAGCCCAAGCATGACCCTTCAATTTCATTTTCACATCTCACCTTCCTCTCCTCTGAAACCAAAAACCAATCGAAATAATCCTCCAATGATGTCAACCAATCCCGGAAAGAATGAGGTTCCAACCTTCCATGAAAGTCTCGAACGTCAAATTTCATCCTTTTCGTCAATTCATCCAGAGGTTCACAATACCCTCCATTTTGTCCGCCATGATCATTTTCTTGAGGAAAACAATTATAGTTTCCACCACCATTGACATTGTCACCCAAATTGTAACCCCTTCTATGGTTGGTGAACCCACCAGTCATATTATGGCAACCACCTCGGTTGTAAACTCCATAATTACTAGGGAGCATTCATACGCAATCCTCATTTTGAACTTCATCCTCTCCTTCTAGATCATCACCCTCACCATTCACTAATCTCTCATTGTTGATTGGCTACCCATTCCCTGTTTCGTCCAAGCCGACATGTCTCTAAACTCGGTCCAATCTCTGGGTCACGGTCTGAAGCCATCGAATAGTTCCAAGCAACAACTTGTTCATCTGGTTCATGTTTTGGCTCTGGTTCTGGTCTTGATTTGTGGTTTGGTTCAGGGTCTTGATTCATGTTGTAGGAACATTCAAATCTGGTGCTCATGAATGAGCAAGGCTCTGATAGCAGGAACATTCAAATCTAGTGCTCATGAATGAGCAAGGCTCTGATAGCAAAATTTGGTGGAAACTCTTGAGTGAAGGTTGAATCACACGAAACACTCACAAGGCAAGGAATCACTCCTTGGGTTGAAGAATCACTCCAACAACAAATGGAAATTCAAAACAAATTTTCATTGCCTCCAATCTGATTACTTAATACAGTTTAAATAAGAAATTAAGAATATCTCTAACTGATGAATTCAAACTCTGCACCTACATTTTAGCTAACTACGTAACAAACTTAATTGAAATTCAAATTAAAACAAATAAAACTCAAAAGATAAGCTAATCCTAAAAATTTAAAATTCAGAAGATAAGTTACTCCTAAAATTGGCTTCTTGATTGAGTTTCCAAGAAGACTCGATCTTCTAATTGACATCAGTCTATCCCGATGTTTTCTTCAAAACCCAAATTATCTCTATCATTCTAAAAAACACATGAAATAAATAACATGGAGAACATCAACAAAAACATAGTAAAGGCTCCAAAAAATATTACTATCATTTATGGAAGAAAATTAAAAGTTTTTCTTAAATACTGAAGAAAGAAAATGGACCTTCAATGGAGAAAGAGGGAGATGGACCTACAAACAGGCCAACAATAAAGCCATGGCAGTGGATCGAAGTGTTGAACACTGCGGAGAAGACACAGTGGCTGGGAATAGCTCCGGAGAGGAGTAACTAGATTTCCAAATTCCTCAGTTTCCTTTCTAATTCAATCAGAAATCACTAGGAAAAACAGATTATTTATTAAGAACTAAAAGATATAATAGGAAGAAAAAAATAATAAGAGGAAGGGGGGAAGAAGAAGATTACACAACTATCTACTCAGATTTGAAAAAAATTGAAATCTAGGGGGTTTGAAAAAAAAAGACTGTTTGTGCAAAAAAGTGAGAGAGAGAGAGAAGCCTTCAGGTTGCTAAGAATAGAGAAGTTCCAGACTCCAGATGCGTCCAAGCCTAGGGATGGAATCAAGCTAAGTCAAGTCGATCTTTAACATGGTCGAGCTTGGCTTGAAAAAAATATCACTTGGCTCGAAAAAAATATCACTTGGCTCAAGCTCAAGTTCAAAATGTTAAATGGACCGGAGCTCAACTTGCGAATAGTTTGATTAAACTTCTAGCAAGCTTGAGTAAGCTTGACTTTGAGCTCGAATTATGCTAGAGCTCAAAAAGAAACAATTTCACAAGTGTGAATAACCTCCTGACCTGTGTAATCAGGCCTAACATTCCCATAAATGAATTCTTATATATAGATATAAAAGCATACAAAAAAAAACTAATCAGGTCTAACATTCCTATCAAATGAATTCTTTACATATCAAATTTATCGAGAGCAAAGAAAAAATGGAAATGAATAATAACATAATGCGATATATCTACACCATCACACAAAAGAATTCCTTACATAAGTGAATGTATCAGACTTGCATTCATCAAATAACCAGTAACTAACTCAATTTTTTCATTAAAAAAATGACGCTATATATGAGAAGAATTATCTTTGTGAGAGAAGGAAAGAAGACTTCCTATCAGTAAATCGATTTGCAGTACAACAATAAATAAAAAAATCAATCACAGCCTTCAAAAAGGTTAATCTTTCAGTCCTCTGGTGTTTTTTTCTAAAAATGTAAAACATACACCTTTGTGTATGGTCTATGTATTAATAGGAAATTCTGTGAACGTGAAGAAATTATTGATTCATTACAAAGGCAATAATGGACCACAGCATTACTCTAAATCCAAAATTTTTAACTCCATTGCGAATAAACAGCATAACCGATTCGAATCAATTCATTGAAAAATGAATGAATTCAAAATTGTTGATTCGATTATGAATCACTCTAAACAAACAAAGATGAAGGCAATAACGGACCAGATCTTGCGTACTAATAAGAACAAGCAAAAACCCAAATCCCAGATTGAAGAATTGCCAGTTTAATCTACCAAAACACGAGTGATTCACATCTAAACATATATCTAGAACTCTAGAGAGAGACGCAATCACCCAGATAGTGTTGGAGGTGTAAACTATTTACCTTCTTAGAGCTCTAGGAAGCCTCCAATGAAAAGGGCTGTAGCTAATAGAAGAGGTGACCGACGAATCGAAGGAGTGGCAGACGACTGGAAGGAGGAGTAGCCGGCGCGAGATGGGGTGATCCCCGAATCGAAGAAGGGGTGTGCAAAGCGACGCCTTTCCCTTCGAGTTGGCTCGCTAGCCTGACTTAAGCTGAGCGATTCACCGCTTTGAGCTCGGCACGAAAATTATTGGAGTTGATTTCAGACTTAAATTTGACTTGATAATATTTTAAATAGAAATTTGAGTCGAATTTTAGTCGAATATTTCATCAATAATTTGATTCAGTACTTTACGAAACAAACAAAATTAAAAAAAAAAAAAAAAAAAGTGGAAAAACATCTTGATCTTCTTTTTTCGTTTACGTTTTGTTCATAATTTTTAAATCAATTTTTATTTCTAAATAATAAAAAATTTAAAATAAGCCTTACCAAACAATTGTTGACAAATATATAAATCAAAAGGTTAGCGGCTTCAAATATTTTTTTTTTGTACATGTAATATATAAAGTTGTATAAATCTAAAATAATTCTGTAAAATAGAGAGAAACTATATAATAATGCAAATATGGTTGAAAAAATAAATAGTGAAACTTGTAAGATTCTTGGTTTTGTATTCTTAGCTGTTTGAAAATTTACATTGAAATTAAAATTCAGCGAGTCATTTTTAAGTTTTTTTTTAATATGTAATTATATTTTCCTAAATATTTAGAATTCCACGTTCAAAAAAGCTTTAGATTTGTATATTTTTTTCTGAATTTCTTTTTGTTGGAAAAATTAAAGGGAGTCAAAAATACAAATGCACATGAATAACATAAGAATTTTTATGTGGTTCGGTGATGCCTATGTCCACGAAGAGTTTCACTATATTTTATAAAAAATATAAAGAAATACAAAACCTCTCTGCCTCACTTCTCTCTCTCTCTTAAATTTATATCTTTTTCACAAATTACCTGTATACAAACTTATAAACTTACTACCTATTTATACTAATTTTTCAGACAAAAATAGTGCATAGGTTTAACAGAAAATTAATAAAAAATGTTTTACTAATTATTTCAATGGTGGTGGTTTCTTTTTTTGTTGTCAAAACTTTTATCCATTCACGTGAGCGGATAGCATGCAGGTCAACAACCACCCCCTTATCTAGCGTGGGTGGGTTTGTCATATTCTGCTGAATAGAATATCTTCTGGTAATCCTAAAGTATCCCCTTAATAAAACTCCTACACTCTCTTATTTAGGTGCTAATAATATCAACTATAAAGATCATAGCCAGGATTTCTTTTTGCAACGCCCTTGACTAGCGATGCCTTGCCATTGGTCTTAGGCAACTGCATCTTCTCATCAAGGTGCCCTTGCACCCCCTAACTTAGGATGTCGTGCAAAGTTTATTGTAGTAATTTCTCGCTTGAGTTCATACCTACCAAGCTCCTGCAGAACTCAAGTTTTTCTCTTTGAGCCACCTTCGTGATCATATCAGATGGATTCTCGTCAGTATGAACTTTGTCTAATTGTAAAAGCTTTAGATCTAAGATATCTCAAATCCAATGATGTCTCACATCAATGTGCTTCGACCTAGAGTGGAAGGTTGGATTTTTGCATAGATGGATTGTACTCTGACTATCACAATAAAGGACATATCTTTTCTATGACACTCCCAGTTCTTCTAGGAACTTTGTCAACCATAGTATTTCTTTACAAGCTTCTATTACTGTTGTATACTCTACTTCTGTAGTGGATAAAGCTACACGTTTCTGTAGTCTTGATTGCCAAGACACTGCTCCTCCTGCATTGGTCACCAAGTATCTCGAAGTTGACTTTCTGGAGTCAATACCACCGGCCATATCCGCATTGGTGAAACCTTCTAGCACTCTTTTGTTAGTGCCGAAACATAAACATACTTTTGAAGCACCTCTGAGATACCTAAGAATCCATTTCACTGCTTCTTAGTGTTCCTTTCTAGGATTGGATAGAAATCTGCTTACAACCCCAACTGCATAAGCAATATCAGGCCTTATCCATACCATTGCGTATATTAGACTTCCAATAGCAGATTGATAAGGCACTTTCTTCATTTCTATCTTCTCTTTATCAGTCTTGCGATTTTGATCTCTACTTCACTTGAAATGACTTACGAGTAGAGATGATACAAACTTTGCTTTGTTCATATTGAATTTTTCCAACACCTTTTCAATAAATCTTTCTTAAGACAACTTTAACTTCTTACTTTGTCTATCTCTGGCAATCTTCATTCCAAGTATTTGTTTTGCTGGCCCCAAATCTTTGTTAGCAAATGACTTGCTGAGTTCTTTCTCTAATTGGTTAATATGGCATTATCATGGCCAACAATTAACATGTCATCAACATACAATAGTAGGCTAATGAAATCACTATCAATAAATTTCTTAAAGTAAACACAATGATCAAATGTGGTCCTACCATATCCATGATCCATCATAATTGAGCCAAATCTCTTGTACCATTGCCGTGGAGCTTGTTTCAATCCATATAAGCTTTTCTTCAATTGGCATACAAGAGTTTCCTTACCTTTGACTTTGAACCCTTTCGGCTGCTCCATATATATATCATCTTCCAAACCACCATAAAGGAATGCAATTTTTACATCTAACTACTCAATTTCTAGATTCAAACTAGCAACTAATCCAAGAATAACTCGACTTGAGTTTATTTTCACAACTGGTGAAAATATCTCGTTAAAATCAATACCTTTTCTTTGACCAAAACCCTTTACCACCAATCGGGCTTTGTACCTTAGTTACTTTCCTTCTTCATTCTTCAACCTGAACACCCATTTATCCTTGAGGAAGTTTCACCAAGTCATAAGTATGATTTTCATGCAAGGATTTTATCTCTTCCTGCATAACCTTCTACCATTCAATTTTTTCTCATGACTCATAGCTTCATCATACTTTTCTGGTTCGCCCTCGTTAATCAACATCACATACTCACTGGCAGGATATCTAGTAGATGATATGTGTCCTCTGGTGGACTTTCTCGGTGGAGCTTCTTCAGCTTCTCCATCTGATATAACTTGTTCATCATTTGTGGGAAGTTTTTCAACTTGTTCATATTTCCCTGGTTCTTCAATTTCCATTGGTGGAATAACAAGATCCACCTTGACTGGAATTTTAGTTGAGCTTCTAGGCTTTGTTGGTTGCATAATTTCTTGAATAGTCTAATCTTCAAGAAACATAACATCTCTACTTCTGATAAGTTTTTTCTCAACTGGGTCCCACAATCTATAGTCGTATTCTTCATGTCCATATCCCAAAAATATGCACCGTCTACCTTTGTCATCAAGTTTATATCTCTCATCTCTAGGAATATGAATGAAAGCTCTACAGCCGAATACCTTCAGATGACCGTACGAAACATCTTTTCCACTCCAAATTCTTTTTAGGATATCATGATCAAGAGGAACTAAAAGAGATAGATTGATGAGATCGACTGCAGTTCTCATCGCTTCACCCCAAAATGGCTTAGGGAGGTTTGCATGAGAGAGCATACACTTTATCCGTTCACAGATACTTCTATTCACTTTCTCTTCCACACTATTGTGTTGACAAGTCTTTTGGCACAGACTTCTATAGTTTAATCCCATATGTTTTACAATATTTTTCGACTGGACCTCTATATTCACCCCCATTATCAGCATGAACATATTTTATTTTCCTCCATGTTTCTCCTTCTACGTAGGCAGGAAAAATTTTAAAGACGTCTAGCACTTCATCTTTTGTCTTTACTATGAATATCCACTCCTTTCTGGAATGATCGTTGATGAAAGTGACAAAATGTAGACACCCACCCAAAGTTTTATCTTTCATGTAGCAAACATCTGTGTGGACCAAGTTAAGTGATCTTAACCTTCTAGATGGTGAAAATGTTCGAAATGTAGCTCTGTATTGTTTTCCTGCCAGACAATGTGTACAAGTCTTCAATTGTATATACTTCACATTCGGCAACAAATGCTTCCTTGTCAATATTCGAAGTCCCTTCTCACTCGTATGGCCAAGTCTCTTATGCCATGGTTCAAAAGATGCTTCTTTGATAGCATTTACTTCTTCTCTAATCAGCGATGCTTGCATCACATAAAGAGAGTTAACCTTACTCCCTTAGGCCATTACTAAGGAACCCTAGTTAGTTTCCATTTTCCATCACCAAAATGATTGTTCTAGCCTTCATCATCAAGTTTGCCTGCTGAGATTAAATTGAGCTGGATGTCTGGAACATGTCGAACATCTTTCAATGTTAATTTCTAGTCGATGCTAGTTGTAAGAAAAACATCTCTCTTTTCGGCAATCTTGGACATTCCATTATTTCCCATCCTAATATGGCCAAAGTCACCACTAATGTAGAATGAGAAATAGTTTCTGTTTGATGTCACATGGAATGAGGCGCCTGAGTCAATAACTCAATTGCTACTATATTGGCTTATGAGCCCTATATAGTTATTATTGCAAATAATGACTATATCTCATTCTGCTACAACTGTGGACCTGTCTTCGTTACTTGTACTTTTACTTTTTTCTTATTCTCTTTTGAAGGCTCTACAATATTTCTTAAAGTGGCTCTTCTTTTTATAGTAATAGCGTTCAATGTCTTTTCTGTCTTGGGATCTTCCCCTGGGCTTGTCTCTATTGCTGCGACGATCTCTGCTCTGGTTTCTACCACGTCTTTCTTATCTTCTGATAACAAGAATTTATGGTTGTACATGGTGGCCTTGTTCATTTCTTCGGGTTTCTTCATTGAGCAGGCTGTCTTTTACCATCCCTAATGTCACGTCCCATTAGGGCTGAATTATTAAGCGACGTCACCAGTGTCTCCCAACTGTTTGGCAAGGAACTTAGTAATAATAATGCTTGTAGTTCATTTTTTAACACCATCTTCAGTGTAGTTAATTGATTTATTACACATTGAAAGTCACTAAGGTGCTCCGATACGCTGCGTCCATCCTTATACTTTATATTAACAAGCTTTCTTACTAGGTAAGCTTTGTTTGGTGTTTTCTGTCATTTGTACATAAATCCTAACTTATTTCACAAGACATCAGCTACAGTTTCTTATGAAATATGGTAAAATATACTTTGATCGACCCATTGCCAAATGACGGCAATGCATTTTTTATGCAAGATTTTCCAAGCATCATTTATTGTCGTACTTGATTTAGCAGCATTTCCCTTAATGGGTGCATAAAAATCTTTACAATAAAGGATGTCCTCCATTCTGGGCTTCCAAATGTAGTAATTGCCTAAGTTCAACTTGATCATGCCACTTGATTCCTCCATTAAGTTACTTTGGAAGTAAAATCTTCAGATTCTGATCCCACAGATGAATCCGGAACGTTGAATAACCCTAAAAAGGGCTTAACTAAAAACTTCCAAAAAAATTCGAAGTCGGATAGTAATTTTTAAAAACTTCAAGGGTTAAGTTATAATTAACTTTCCGAAAATATTTTGAATATGTTCCCTGATGACGTGGCACAAATTGCTGACTAGATTGTTGAGGTGGCGCTAATTAGGATGAATTGCTTTCTGAAGTGCTGAGGTGGCACTAATTGGGCAAGTTGATGAATATTTAAAAATCTTGTCAACAAAATGTTGAAACCAAAAATTGAACCTTGGTGTTCTGCAATCAACGGAACGATCAAACCACCTAGGCAAGCTTCACTCATGTTACTTATGCTTACAAATATATCATATAAATTATTCTTCTGAAAAGACCCACCACATTCTCTCACGCACTGGTTATATACTAGTTGTGTAGTATGTTTTCCTGTGAAATTTCGTAGACACTGTGTAAGCAAGTTCAGACTCGATTTTTGACACGGTTTGAACTATTGGTTTCGTCTCATCGAGAGAATCACTCTAGTATACTCAAAAATGAATTTTGAGCAACTTAAAAAAAATCTAGGTAGAGGTAAACTTGAACCGTTTTTAGCTTAAGTCTCTCAATTTGACTATGATACCACTTATTTGGAAAATTAAAAGGAGCCAAAAATACAAACACACACAAACAACATAAGAATTTTACGTGGTTCGGTAATGCCGACATCCACGGAGAGTTTCGTCATGTTTTATGAAAAATACAGAAGAATACAAACCTCTCTGCCTCACTTCTCTCCCTCTCTTAAATCTCTTTGTCTTTTCACAATTTAGCTGCACACAAACTTATAAACCTGCCACCTATTTATTCTAATTTTTCGAACAAAAATAGTGCAAGGATTTAACAAAAAATTAATAAAAAAAATTTTTACTAATTATTTCAATGGTGGTAGCTTCTTTTTTTATTGTCAAAACTTTTATCCATCCACATGGGTGGACAACATGCAGGTCAACATTTTTACAAAAAAAATATATATATTTTTTTTTTATTATTCAGTAAAATAAGCAAAAAGATATTCAAATATAACACACCCTTTAAAAAAATTAAAATTTCTTGTAGTAATGCTCAATGATATGGCACTACTAAACGAACTTGGAATAAATAAAATAAATTCCCCAATAAAATAAATTTATTGTATAGGGAAAATGTATGTAGTTTTATTAAATAATTAAGGCATAGAAAGATGACTTAAAAATCACGAGTGTTGTAAATATATGTTATAATTGTGACACTTTTAAAAAAGTGCAGTGGATGCAAGTCATGATATGGCATTTTTCTTTCTTTGATAGCCAAAGATC